>JASVEL010012018.1:0-141282 GCA_032618575.1 Nicotiana noctiflora | reverse complement strand
GCCTCTTATTCCTTATTTCTTTTGGTGCACTCACAGGGTTCTTATAGTAGAGAAGATTGGCTCTTGTTCATAGAAAACCACGTACTTTTGTTAGGTTTTCTACTTTTTAGTATGCTGCTTTTATACAAGCTTTTTCCCCCTTCATTAATAAAATTTATTGCTTTATCAAAAGAAAAACAAAAACTATGGGAAAAGACCTCATCACGTTAATGCTTCCCGGTTTCCGCATAATGTACTGATTATTGGTTGCTAGCCTACTGCCACTTCTTAGGTAATTTATGTTGTTATTTCTTTTTTGTTCACTGTCTCAGTGCCTTGTGATCATTCACCTAGCCGTAAGATATTTTATTCCTGTAGCTTGTCATGTATAGATGGCAGCATATAATTTTGAGCTGTATGGCAAATAGATGTTACTGGTAGCAGATTATGCTAGCTGGTTGACCAAATTTTTATCTGTGTAGTCCTTCCATTTTGTAATTATCTCAAGTTTATTTCCTATTTTCATCGGCAGAATGACGATGAGGATATGATCTACATGTACAATGCTTATTTGCACAAGATGATAACTTGCCTTTTGTCTCATCCACTGGCCAAGGACAAGGTTTGTTTAATTTCTTATCTGTAGTGATTCTAATTTCTTTTGCGGATATATGGTTGAAATTGTCTATAATAAAGTTATGTTTGTTATTTCATCCCAGTTATGTACTTTAAATTCTTTTTAAGGCGTGATGTGCAGTTAAAGGAGTCTGAATCATACTTTGTTTGCTGTCCATTTACCAAGTGCGAAGTTAGAAATTGGTGTCTTCCTCATTTCCTTTCAATTTTTTACTCATTCTTTTATTACAGGTTAAAGAAGCAAAAGAGAAGGCTATGTCGGCTCTTAGTCCATACCGCTTGTCTACTTCACATGATTATACTGTGGATGGAATTGGACATTTTCAAAATGCCACTGAACCAGCGCCACAAACTTTTGTCTCTCTCTTGGAGTTTGTGAGTGAAATTTATCAGGTTAGTGCCGTTTGCTGTTTCTTTGTCCTGGGTGGGGAGTTTTCATCTTGGGTAGGCCGTGTTAACTTATTGTTATTTGTCTGATGCTGATGATCTCTTTGTGTTGGAGTCTTCTTACAAAGTGGGTTGTTTGGGGAAGACATTATCAAGGTTCGCTGTCCGCTGTACTGGTAGTCTCGGAGCTATTGAGTTTTGCCTGGTTTCTTAGGTTAAGCACCGGAAAGACTTAACTATGCTTTTACCGCAATCAGTAAATGGTTTAAGATTATCTTGGGGTATAACCAAGCATAGGCAACATAAATAAAGACTCAGCTTCCTTTTGACGAGGCACAATAATGCAAAATGGCCGCCCTTGCTCAATTTGGCTGACATTGAGCTAAAGTTTTCCTTGTATGGGAGTCTTTTGTTACATACAATGTTATCAGAGGCTCGGTTGAGTTGCAATTAAACCCTGAAGCTCAGTTGAAGTCGAGGTATGAGCTTCGCCTTGCTTAGGTGGCACTTTAATGGTGGTGGTAAGGTGATAAGAATGACCTCATCACCCATGGACTCCTCTTTAAGTGACCATCAATAGACAAAATAGTGATGGTAAACTAATATATTACAAAATATTGATGGTAAACTAATATATTAATTGTTAAAAAACGTTATGGATACAATTTTAATAAGCAATAGTAAGAGAGTTTTTTTTTTTTTTTTTTTTGTTTTTTTGTTTTTTTTTTTGTTTTTTTTTTCAAAAAAAGAGAGTAAAAATTTAGTATAAGAAAACTAGCCCAATTAAAATTAAAACTACGTTTGTCCACCTGAATCAATAATTCAAAATGGGTTTAAACTTGATGGGCATGATTTTTACTTCGTATATTGTGCTTATTATAATTTTATTTTTTCAAATTAATTTTTTTGATAAAAGTCTGTAGTTCTTTTTCTTGCATTACATATATATATATATATATATATATATATATATATATATATATATATATATATATATATATATATATATATATATATATATATATATCTATATTTTTTTTCCATTAGTCCTATTCTTTTTTTTTTCCATTAGCGGACCTTTTGTTGTAGATGTCAAACATTGATGTTCACTGTACCTATGATCTCTGAGATGTTGAGCTTGCCTGGTTTCTTTATTTAAGCACTTCAACAGATTTAGCGCTATGCTGTTGGCAGCAGTGGTATTACAAGCCATTGCTTCGTTGTTTAAAGCAACGTCAAACAAGGTGTTTTTCCTTCATGGCATGCCATGCGCTTCAAAGAAGCGTGTACTTCAAATAATGACACATAAAGCGATCCAAATAACAAAGCATTGTTTTTTGGATCTCAATTTTGAGTTGTTGGATTTATATTGCTATTATTGTATGTTGGATGCTAAATTTAGTTATTTTAATTGCACTTTGATTATTATAGTGCTTAATTCAAGTATATTTGGTCTTTTCTATTTTTTCCATAGTTGTTTGGGTTACTTCAAAGAGTCTTTTATTCGAAATTGCTATGCTATATTATGGAATGATTTAAGACTATCATGGGTAGAACTAAGCGTAGGGCATAGGCAACAAAAATAAAGACTAGTATTCTTTTTTTGATAAGTTAGGTAGTTAGCCTCACTAAGAGAGTGCTGAAGTATGTCTGAGAGTGAGGGCCATTTTTCTTATAACTATGTACTATCGAATTCTCTAAGTAAAAGTTAGGATCTACTTTTTGAGCCCCTAAAGATCCTCAAATCTATGCCCAAGTGATTCCTAGAGTAGACCATGAAAAGCGTGCTTGTGTAACCATAGCTTGTGTACCATATCGATTGATACCTTTTAAACATCATATTTTAGGCTGTTAAAGGGAAGTCGATCTGTACTGTTGCATGACTCCTTATTACATGGTAATCTATCTGCTTAAACCTGTTACGAAGTGAGATTGACCCGTTCCAGTAGACGTTTTATGTGGTTTTTGAAGGCCGTTAAGGATTGTTTTATTGACGTCGTGGATGTTCTGCATTGTCTTGAGGTTATTTTAGTGAGTATCCGTTAAGAATGAGGTTGTGACGAAACTAAAGTTGTAGCATCACAATCAATGAAGTTGGAAAAAACCCTGGAAGATCAAGACCTTATGGTGTGACTTAGTGGTCGATGAAATGGGTGCAAACCTTGAAAAACAGGGTTTAAATCCATTAGAGATAAAAAAACACTAACTGATTTCTTCCTGCCTAGCTAACTTTAGTAGGTAGAGTTACTTCGTACTTGCGCTGGTGGGAGATAGTAAATACTTGGTGGAATAATCGAGGTGCGCAGATGCTGGACCGTGTACTGCCATTATAAACAAAAGAAAAAGAAAGCAATGAAAGACCAAGATTCAGATCCCAGCAGAAACAGAATTGCTGGGTTTATTTCTTCCCATCTGCCTAAGATTTGGTGGGGCATTGGTTATTCTGTACTGATAGGAGGATACAAGTATCCAGTGGAACTGCCAAGATGCATGCAAGATGGCCCTCTCACACCTGACAACTATTATTTTAAAAGAAGTTAAAAAACATGAAATTGTGGAGACAGAAATTACAAATTGCTTTTTCTTGTTCCATCTTTCTTATGTTCTTTTGCTCTGTATGATTGTTATCGTCTTACTTTGACTTTCTTGTCTGTGATCTTTCATTAGAGAGAACCCGAGTTGCTGTCTGGTAATGATGTTCTGTGGACATTTGTCAACTTTGCCGGGGAGGATCACACTAACTTTCAAACACTTGTAGCATTTTTGAGAATGCTGAGTGCCTTGGTAAGTAAGTTTGGCTATATTGTCAAGTTGGTAAAAGTTTCATACCTTCTAACGATAAGCATGCATCAACTAAGTCTTGTGATTGTCATGCATCTAACCCAGGCTTCTAGTGCTGAGGGTGCTTCCAAAGTTTTTGAGTTACTTCAGGGAAAGACATTCCGTTCTATCGGATGGAGCACTTTATTTGATTGTTTATTAATTTATGAGGAAAAGTTCAAACAAGCTGTGCAAAGTCCTGGCGCAGTTTTGCCAGAGATACAGGAAGGAGATGCCAAAGCACTTGTTGCTTACTTGAATGTTCTGCAAAAGGTGAGTGATATCACTGGCCTATCTCATTTTTGCCTATGTTCTTTACAGTTTTCACTTTATAGACTAGAATGCTATTGTGATGGAAACGTTATCTCCTTTGTGTCTCAACTAGCCGCCACGAAGTCTGAAACTAGCTGCGTTTTATATGTGTACTACTTTGACTTTATGTAAAAACATCATGCTGCACTCTTTCTGTGAAAAATAATTGATGATCAGTTTTTGGTGGGAAGCCCTGTTTGTTTCAAAGCTGGTGCTTAAATTAATTTTGTAATATCTTAGAGAATTGGATAACATAATAGGCTTCTGATATTTCTTTAATCAGTTAATTTTTAATTCACAGTTAATTTTCTCAACTTTTTTTTGATAAGGAGAATCCCCGAGGGCCAGCGGTGCTAGGTTTGAACCTTGGTGGATAATGGGCCCGGCCCTCTACGCTTCTCCACTTAAAAATCATACTTTTGTCTACTTTAGGGTTCGAACCCGTGACGTGCTTCTACACATGTACCACTAGACTAAAACCCTGGGGACTGGGGGCAGTTAATTTTCTCAACATAACCTACTTTTAGTTAGTGTGGTCTAAGAAATTTTGCAAGATGCTAATTGTTTTGATAGCAGGTTAGAGATAATAGAGGTACCTCTGTTTAGCTAAAAGGGGCGGTGGAGGAACAGCTTTTGTACCTCAACTAAACCCTATAGTGCACTGAGCTAGAAATGAAATAACATTTTGTATGGAGGGTCATGAATTTTTTTCTCTCAAGTGATTAATCAAGAGATCTCTTAACATCTGATTTTGATTTATTTTTAGGAGATTGTAATGGAAATTCAGTCTATGTACGGGTTTCTGCTGAGGTGCGCGGATATAACAGACTCGAGATGATTTTTTGTGTGGTGCAGGTTGTTGAAAACGCGAATCCCATAGAAAGGAAGAATTGGTTCCCTGATATTGAGCCGTTGTTCAAGCTCCTTGGTTATGAAAATGTCCCTCCCTATCTTAAGGTAATTTGTCTATTTTCTTGTCTCTTTTGGCTTAGTCGCTCTTTCAGTTTCATGCCTATATGTTGCCACTAAGTTCTACTACTAATTATTTTTGTACCTGTGATTAATAGGGTGCACTAAGAAATGCGATATCTACTTTTGTTCAAGTATCACCAGTTATGAAAGATACAACTTGGAGGTATTTAGAGCAATATGATCTGCCTGTAGTTGTTGGGAATACAACGCAACCCTTGACAACACAGGTTAGTGTGTCTGTTATTTTATCTGCTTGGAGTCTGTCTTATTTTTTATATATAATAAAGTAATCATTTATTAATAAAGTTGGGAAAATCCCGTGTACAAGAGATCAATCTATTTTATTAAGTAGAGCTCGGTTCTGTTGATCTGTATTGCTGGGAGGGGTTGGAATGGGTGGGTGGCCGCTGGAATAAATGAAAAGATTAGACTATCATTCTGCTTGAATGAAGATGCAATTTTGCTTTTTCTGATAAGGCGACTGTTTTTCATGGTCTAATGCATTGTAATTTGCCACCCCAAGGCAATTCCTTATTCTCTCCCGTCTTCCCTCTGCTATGTCTATTTTTAAAGGGGAACTATCTCATTCAAAACTTGGTTCTTGCAGGTTTATGATATGCGATTTGAGCTGAATGAAATTGAAGCTAGGAGGGAGCAATACCCTTCAACTATATCATTCGTTAATTTGTTGAATACACTTATTGCTGCTGAAAAGGATGTTAGTGATAGAGGGCATAGGTATTGGGCTTTTGGCTATTACATGTACCATATCATGGTTTCTAGTTAATATTTTTCGGGAATTGTATTATTTCTCATTCCGAGCTACACCTCTCCAGATTCATTGGCATCTTTAAATTCATTTATGATCATGTCTTTGGGCCATTCCCACAAAGAGCTTATGCTGATCCGTGTGAGAAGTGGCAACTTGTCATAGCTTGCCTCAAACATTTCCAGATGTAAGTCTTATCTCAATTTCCTCTATGGCCCTTTGTATATTTTTTTAATCTTTTTCTCTCTTGGGCCTTGTCAGTGAGGGGTTTAAGATTTACTTATAGATTTATGAAAGAAGTTGCTGACTTTCATGTCCAATAATGTTATATGCAGGATGCTGAGCATGTATAGTATCAGAGATGAGGATGTTGACAGTGTCGTGGACCAATCTCAGCTATCAGAAACAGGGCAATCTACTCCGCTGCAGATGCAGCTGCCTTTAATAGAATTGATGAAAGTATTACTTCCTCAAACCACTCTGTTACTTTACTTTAGTGTCTCTTTGTCCTGTTGATGCAATCTGATTTTGTTTTAGTGTCTCTTTGTCCTATTCATATCTAGCAAGTATTTGCTATTATTTGTATGCTATAAGTTACTATTCCATACTTATCGTTGGCAACATGAGTTATTTAAATTTTTTTTGCTGTTACGCAGGATTTTATGAGTGGTAAAACTGTGTTTCGGAATATCATGAGTATCCTTTCACAAGGAGTCAATTATCTAATCGGTGAACGAACAAGTCAAATTTACGGGCAACTTCTTGAAAAAGCTGTCCTGCTTTCTTTGGAAATCGTAAATCTCGTATTGGAGAAAGATTTAGCTGTGTTTGATTTTTGGCGTCCTTTGTATCAAGTAAGGATCCTAAACTTCATCTCGAGTTTCCTGCTTTTTCCTTTCTGTAGCCTCACCTCCACTGGAAGAAGTTGCTGACTTGAATGAATATAATGTTCTGCTAATTTTATTGTAACCACTATTCGCAGATTACTGTCTATACCAATTGTAATGTGTCATAGTGGTTGTTTTCTTTGCAACTAGTTGAAACGGGAGAATAGATGCTGTCACTTTGGTCTGATAAATGTAGGGACTGTTCATGTTAGTTCACACTACCAGTTTTTATTTTTATTCAGATTGTTTTGTTTATTCTATGCTTGTTCACAGCAAAACATGTCAATAGCAAAAGTTTGTCTCTGTTTTGCATGATGGGAAATTTAATGAAATATTTTTTTGGGTCAATGGTTGTGTATAATGTTGACACTAATTTTCTCATACATCAAAATGGAGAATAATTGTGTCCCCCTGTGGGCAGCTATTATTTTCTGTGAGAAGTCTGCTCGATTATTCCCTCAAGCTACTGGGATTAAATAGTGAGCAAACATAGTTGTTCACCAATTTTATTCATTCCAATTGAACACGATGAACAATTTCGAGGTTTGGAAGCTATTTTTCGTGAACATTACATCATCGGAACAGAGATGGCGAATCTAATTAAGAACCATCGCTTCATCGTTTAAACAAACAACAACACCAACAACGAACCCGGTGTAATCCCATAAATGGGGTCTGGGGAGTGTAGTGTAGTGTGTACGCAGAGCTTACCCCTACAGTAAAGATAGGGAGGCATCACTTTGTCGTTTAAAGCGTTGAAGAAATGTGGAACGAGGGGTTATTGCTTCTTTGATAAAGCCATGTGCTTTAGAGAAGTTTAGGCTTCAAACAATGGTGCACAAAGTATGATTCTAGTCACAATTGGTCGCTCTTTTGAATCTGAACTTTGAGTTGGATTAACCTTGGCATTACTGTATACTGGATGCTGAAATCAATTAGACTTCAATTTAGTTTCTCAAAAAAATTAGTTTTTGTTGTCTTTGGGAATGTTTGATATACTTTAGTTTCTCATAGTTGTGCATTTGCCTTCGAAGAAGCGTGCGATTTTCTTCTCGCTTTTTGCTTCGAGCACTACGTATCTTGTCGCTTTGTTGTGCTTTTCGCTTTTAAAAACGTTGGGCTGGGAGATGATTGAGCAAATCAGTCACTATAGGTGGTTAGTGAAGAGCGGCCAACAAAGGGCTGTAGATATTAATACAAGACCAATCATAAGATACTGAATCTAGGACGGGTGATTTTAAAATATCAGAAAAGAAGAAATTTCACAATCTGTTACTCGCACTTTCTTAGTTCTGTTATATTAAATGATTTAGAATCTGGTTTCTTGAATGTCTTGGCTAGTTTTTTTGTTAAATATTCTAGGTCTCTTACACTTCTTTTGGATGGGTAGCTGCCACCTCCTTGTTTACTGTATTTTCTGCTAATACAATTTCTTTTTTCCATAGAGACCTTGTAACGTTATTTGCCAATAAGATTTTATGCAAATATGTTAATTTTTGAACCTTTTTTCAAGTGGACACTGGTTCCATAGCGGCCAGAACATAGAGGAATAGTTTTGGCCATGCTTTTAGTTTTACTTGCTATCAATGCCACTTTACAGGGTAACATGTTGTCTTTGCCACTAGCAGCACTTTTTAATGTTCAATTCTCGAGTAGTTACGGGTATTTCCGTGGAAGAACATTAGGGTAATATTTTCGTAGATGGAAAGTAAATGATATTAAACGAATCACTGTTACAACAATGAATATTCTTAAAATGAAACATGCTGCACGTGATCATGTGTATGCACTAAATTTACATATGATTTGGTCGAGTTGTTTGGCTGCATATTGTTGCCTTCTTTTGCTGTCATCTCATTGTCTAACTGGCGCTTCTTGTTTATGCAGCCTCTGGATGTCATTCTCTCACAAGATCAGAACCAAGTTGTGGCTTTATTGGAGTATGTCAGATATGATTTGCAGCCCCGTGTTCAACAATCCTCTATCAAAATAATGAACATCCTTAGGTAATACTTTCATCCTCGCCTTTTCATTTCTACTTCCTTATCCCCAAATGTTTGTCATTCTCTTAGTCCCAGTTGTTCAAACAACATGATTAAATGCATTGATTGAAGTTTTGTTCCTTCACGCCAATGATATTTCTGTTACCAACTCAAATGCGGGCATTTACGTTCTACAGTTTCCCACCTTTTTTCTTTGCCTTGTAATTAGTTTTTACTGTAAGCACAAACTATTTTAGGGAAACCGAAAGAAGAAATGTAGCTTCATATTCGGAATTAAGAAAGGATTTAATTGTATCATGTTACAGTACCAATTTCTGACGTTGATGGTGCTTTATGGCAGTTCTCGCATGGTTGGGCTTGTTCAGTTGCTCATAAAATCCAATGCTGCAGGGAGCTTGATTGAGGATTATGCTGCCTGCTTAGAGCTGCGATCTGAAGAATGTCAAATTATTGAGGACTCCCGTGAAGATTCAGGTGTTCTCATACTGCAAGTAAGTTCCTGGATCTAAGACCTCCAGAATTGGAAGGTCAGAAGATTTTAATCTAGCAAATAGGGATCCTGTATTCTTTAGCGAAGTTTCACTGTACTGATAGGAATGACGGAGAAGGATGCAATATAGAATAGTTGGTAGAAGGGCAAAATTTGCCATAAAATGACCGGAATGTTTAACTGAAACATTGAATGAGGTGGAATCTGTATTCTTTATTACTTGGTATGGTACTGTATAATTGTAACCCTAATCTACTTAGACAATGTACTATTAGAGGAACTTGAACCTTCTAGTTTAACTTCGAAGAAAAGGACTTCCAATAACATTTTGAGAAGGGACTGCATTGCTATATACAGAACATGCAAATAAAATGAGTTTTTTTTTGAGAAACTATGATTAAACACAATCAATAGCATCAATTTCTAAGAACTTGCTATGGTAATTGCATATGTTGATCGAATATCTTAGTTCCTCATTAACAATATATATTTAGAAATGAAATATTATGAGTTCCCTTGGGATGTCAATATGATATGTTGTAGTTCTGGAGTTAGCTTTTATAACTGTTCTGTGCTTTCAATTTCACATATTTCTGCATTTTATATTTGTAACCTATTGAAGGGCCGGCTTGGCTCAGCGGTAAGCTTGCTTGCCGTGGTGTGTCAGGTCGCGGGTTCGAATCAGCCTCTCTGCAAAGCAGGGGAAGGCTGCCTAGAGTATTCCCTTCCCCAGACACCCACGAAGTGGGTATTGAACTGGGTCGGCCCTTATATTTGTAACCTATACATTTATTTTTCCTTACTAAATATAGCATGCCATTTCCCTCCTTTTTTTAACAAAGGGTTGAAGTTCTCTTTTTTCTTTCTTTAGGCAATCATAATCAGTGGGTTCCTGACTTGGAACATTAAGAAGAAATTAAGTGGGCGTCTGGACTTAAGAATTATAAAATTCCAAAAAAAAAGTGATTTTTTTCAAGTGAAAATGGTATTTGACAATTAGAGTTGTGTTTGGACATGAATATAATTTTGGGTTATTTTTGAAGTTTTGTGCGTGACCCGAGTGAAACTTTGAAAAACAACTTTTTGGAGTTTTTCCAATTTTAGAAAAATTCGAAAATTCATCTTCAAGTGAAAATTGAAAAGAGTGAATTTTTTTCGAAAAAAGTGAAAAAAATTCTTATGTCCAAATGGGCTCTAAGTTGTGGTGTTGTACTCCCTCTATCCAAATTTATGTGAAACTATTTCCTTTTTAGCGTGTCCCGAAAAGAATGACACCTTTTTATATTCAGGAACAATTTGCCTTAAACTTCTCGTTTTACACTTAATGAGATGGCTTATAGCCACATAAATTTCTAAGGCTTGTTAGATCACAAGTTTCAAAATGTTCCTTTCTTTCTTAATCACTGTGCCTAGTCAAACACCATCACATAAATTTGGATGGAGGGAATATCTTTTTCCAAAGCTTCTGATTCCTTGAACGACTTTGCCTTATCTGTTTGAATAAAAAGAGATGTTCTTACTTAGGCATACATGTAGCATCCTGAAAAGTATTTATAATATTCCAGCATGTATTTTGTGTACCGTATGGAAGGAAAGAGATGCGAGATGTTTCGAAGCCAAAGAATGCTCAATCCAGCAAATAAAATATAAGCGTACACTTTTGTTTTCATTTTGGTGCAAAAAGGAATTCGTAGAAGAAGCAGAATCAATACTTAGCTTCTTAGAATCCCTATAAGATTAGAACAAGATTTTGTTTTGTTATTTGTTTACTTCTATGTAATTCAGCACTTTCTTAGTGCTGCTGATTTTATAAAACTTACCATTTCTCAAAAAACACTTCTCAGTAACAGATGTGTTTCTTCCCTTTCTTTCTGGTGTAATATGGCTTCATTTAATGATGTAGAAGCCATGTTTGTTTGAGCACATTACCTGACATGTAATGGTGCTATATTGTACATACCCACCAACATTCGCTTGATGTTGGATATCCATAAAATCTTCTTTCAAAAAATTAATTAATACGTTTAGTTATCTTCACTTTTGATTTTGAAGAATGAAATCAGTCAAAGCTAGTGCTCTTTTCCTTCTATTTCCTTCTAAATTTTGGTTAGGATCATTGACCGATTCTCTGGTTTCAACTGCAGCTACTTATTGATAATATTAGCCGGCCTGCCCCGAATATCGCACATCTATTACTCAAATTTGATGTCGATAGCCCTGTGGAGAGGACCATGCTTCAGCCAAAATTTCACTATAGGTTCTATTAAATTGACATGTTTTTTCTACTCCCGTGCCCCTTTCTTTACTCAAGGGCTTGAAATTCCTTTCTTTGTACTGCAGTTGCTTGAAGGTCATTCTTGATGTGTTGGAAAATCTTTTGAAGCCTGATGTCAATGCTTTTCTCCATGAATTTGCGTTTCAGGTTTGAATGGTTTGACAATCGTATTGCATTGTAATTTGTATGTTCTTGTTTAATCTTCTCATGTGAAAAGGGATTGTCTAATGACTTTAAGCCGCAGTGGCTTTGTCAGTCTATATTCTTGAAAAGTGCTATAACTCCTTTAACTTTGGTGAGCTTATAATTGGTTATTATATGCAGCTTCTTTATGAGTTATGTACAGATCCCCTGACTTGTGGTCCTATGATGGATTTGTTAAGCACCAAAAAGTATTGGTTCTTTGTGAAGGTGCTTATCAACTAATGCGTAGATTGAAATTATGTTATCTATTCACAATTTAGAAAACTTTCTTCTTGATCAATGTTGTCTCAGTTGTTTGTTTAAATTTTATCTTTACAGCATCTGGATATAATTGGTATTGCTCCACTACCCAAAAGGAATAGTAGTCAGGCACTTCGCGTCAGTTCCCTTCATCAGGTCTGTTTTTGAGCTCGTAGTTCTTCCTTCTTTCCTCTATTTAACAAGGTGAATATGCTCCAAATTTTCATCCAAGTTTGCTTACCTGATCTAATTCATTTGTCTCACATCTCCCATGTTTCTTCAGAGGGCATGGCTGTTGAAGCTGCTAACAGTAGAATTACATGCGGCTGATATGTCTAGTTCCACCCATCGAGAAGCTTGTCAAAGTATCTTATCTCAATTATTTGGGGATGGAATTTTTGAATATGATGCTGATCTTGGTGTATCTTCTCCCAATCATCAAAGCAGTCCTGCTATGATTGGAGCCAGAATGATTAGTAAGGCTAAGGTAAAGTTTTTACTGCTCATTGTGTCATGAGTTTATTTAGGAGTACTGTTGAAGTGTGTGACTATCTCATCTAAAACATGGAATTCTTTTGGCATTTTTTTTCTTAATGAGTGGCAGTGAGAGTCGAACCCGGAAACCCTGCATGCTCTGATGCCATGTTGAAGTTCCACCCTCTGATGTTGACTCCCTTTGGTAGTATGCACATATGCCATGTATAAGTCGCTCCTAAACCTGTGTACCAAATTATAGCTTTTACTACAATCAAAGTATTTGTAATGATTCTGTGACTACAATTTCATACCTTTTGGTGGTCATTTCTTTGCGGACAAAATTATGAGGGGATTATAATGCAGGATTGTGATACTGGAATTAATTATCGTTGGATTGTAATGCTGAGATTAACGCATTATTTGCTTCATGCTTTGCATTGAAAATGAGAAATATGGTGTATAATCCAAGTTTGATTTTAAACTGGAGAAACTTGGATAGATTTTTGTTTCTAGTATTAAACTTGACCTGCGTACATTCCCGCTGTCCCATTTTATGTGCAGCTTTCCTCTTTTTAGCTGATATGCAACTAGATTGTCAAACTCCTTCCCGCTATACCCAGCCAATTCTTAATAACAAAAGGTAAACATTACATTTTAACAGACAAAATGAAAGCCAGGTCTCTACTTCTTCTTCATGAGGATGAAAGGCCTAGTTATCATCTAGGTCTACGTTTGTCCCAAAAAGGATGACAACTTTCTATATTTAGAGAAAATTTAACTTTAAACTTTCACCATATTACCCTTAATGAAATAATTTATCGGAACATAAATGTTGTTGGCATGTTTTAGACCATAAATTTAAGAAAATCTATCTCTTGTTCTTGTACTCGTTACCAGTCAATACCATCACATAAATTGGGATGAAGTAACTTTTGGAAAGGGCTTTGGCAGAAGGGCCATTTTCCATGTTATTTGTTTTATCTACGTCTAGATAATCCTTACTTTTCATGTTAGGTTTTTTGTAAGTCTGGTGGATCAGTTTTGATCTTCCCCCCTGTACACATGGTTTTGCACTGCCTTAGTGCCTTTTTTCTTAATACATTGGTACCAATCTCAAAAAATAATCCTTACTTTTAACTAATGTGGAAAAATGTAGCCGTCTCACAGTTAGAGAAAACGCACCTTTATATACTTAGTTATGTATTCAACACGCTTCTTCACATGCAAGCTTGATTTGTTTTCCACGGGTCAAGCACATAATTTTTTTTTAATAACAGGTGGCAGTGAGAATCGAACTAGGATCTAGCTTGTTTCAATACAATGTTGAAGTCTCTGGTCATGACCAACTCATCTAAAAGCTTAAATTGTCATGGAAAGAGAGTAACACACTTTTATTTATTTATGTCTTCATCATCGAAAATATAAATGCAACTAAAGTACAAAGTAATGCCAAATTTAATACTGGGATTTTTGTAACCCTGGTAACTAAATGAGCCGTTATTGAGGTATTGCTTCCTTGTCACTTGTGTTTTCTTCTTAATATTTTTTGGATAAGTATCTTCTATTTTCTTTATTAAAGGAAGTTGGAACAACTTCCTTTTGCATTGATGTATAGGTATTGGAGTTGCTTGAAGTTGTCCAGTTTAAGTCTCCTGATACTTTGTTGAAATCTTCACAAGCTGTTTCGAGCGCGAAATATGGGTTTCTGGTAAGAACCATACTGTGTTTGAATCCATTTTCCTTGATTTTTCTGGGTGTAGGATTTTCATTCTCTGGCATTGTGCAGGCTGAAGATATACTTACCAATCCTGCAACTTCTGAAAAAGGTGGTGTTTACTATTACTCAGAGCGTGGAGACCGTTTAATTGATCTAGCTGCATTTCGTGACAAATTATGGCAGGTGCATTATTTTTTATCGCCACACCACACTTTTCCTTTGTTTTGTCGCCTTTATTTTTGTAAGATCCCTTTAGCCAAGTGAGATTGCTTCTACCCGCTGGAGGTGCTACATAACGGTTCTTTTAAATTTTGATCCCTCTTTCAGAAGTACAGCTTGTTTGATCCCCAGAATAGCTCCTTTAATAGTGAAGTTGAGCTTAATGAAATTCGAGATGCAATTCAACAGCTGTTACGATGGGGTTGGAGATACAACAAAAATCTTGAAGAACAAGCAGCTCAGCTTCATATGTTAACTGGCTGGTCTCAAATTGTTGAGGTCACATTGCTTCTCTTTGTCACTTGGTTTTCAACTCATTGATGTGCTCTGATATATGTGAGTGCGTTGGGCTGACATATCCTGTTTATGCAATTTTTCTTGCTAGGTCTCAGCCTCCAGAAAAATATCCTCTCTTCCCAACCGTTCTGAAATATTATTTCAGTGGGTGACCATTTCATCATTTTTCTAAAATTTATTTTTGCTAACCTATGATCCCGTCTCACCTATACTTCCATACATAGGTTGCTAGATGCTTCTCTTAGTGCTTCTGGTTCTCCTGACTGTTCATTGAAGATGGCACTGATATTGACGCAGGTTGCACTTATCTCATCTTCTTGGTTTGTTGAAGTTGCGGCACCTTGTATCTAAGTTACCTCGATCAATGTCCTTATTTTGTTTAAGATATTTTTCTAGGTTGGTCTCACATGCATGGCCAAGCTACGTGATGAAAGGTTCTTATGCCCTAGTGGTTTAATCAATGATACTGTCACTTGTCTTGACATCATGATGACAAAACAATTATCTAATGGAGCATGCCACTCTATTCTATTCAAGCTTATACTGGCAATTCTTAGAAACGAATCATCAGAAGCATTGAGGAGGCGGTATAAGGCTTCATATTTGATTTCTCCATTCCTTATCTTTGCTATAGAAACAAAGGAAGTTCTGACTTTTTGTGTATGTTTCCTGACTACAGCCAATACGCTTTGCTCCTTAGCTATATCCAGTACTGTCAGCATATGCTTGATCCTGATCTTCCAACCACAGTTCTGCAATTATTGACAATGGATGAACAGGAAAATGGGGATCTGGATCTGGAAAAGGTTATACAATCTTAGTGGGGAAACCGACCTTTACACCTCCCTCTTGTTATGTTCTTACCGGATCAATTTGACACAACGATGTAGAAAGTTCTTTCTTCATTTTTTAATTCCGTTCCACCTTAAACATGATCAGATTGTCAAAGATCAGACTGAAATGGCACATGCAAATTTTTCAATAATAAGGAAGGAAGCTCAATCACTTCTAGATCTGGTGGGTATACACAGACGAAACTAAATTCTTAATTTTATTTGTTGTATCTTCTGATGCTGGTCTTAATGTCTTGATCCTATGGTATATAAATATTTGCATTTCAATTCTCTCTCCTCTCTGCATGCCCACAACCCTGTTGAAGCTAATTAGGATCTTTAAGCTTGTCCCTTCACCCAATGAGACAATGTTATCGGTAACTTGAATATTCTCATTTGTATGCTGTGATGGATTAATGGTAATTACGTACTTGTCAATTTATTTAAATGGTGTTGATAACTAGAATTATAGAACAGCTGCATTTGAATGCGGAACCAACTTAATAAGATCCATTTCATTTGCTAGAATCATAGATCATGCAGTATAATCAGGATAATGCAAAAGAACTTTTATAGGACATGATTGAGGAGGTACAGAGCATCACGTTGCTAATGAAGTGGATTTTTTAAGTTTGGTATGAATGTCGAAGTTTCATTGGTGAAAAATTTAAGTAAATTGGGGGGTGGTCATTGCAATAGGGAGTACATGGTGTGAAAGGTTGTCATAGAGCATTAAATAATGATGACATAACAACATTTGCAATATATTTTGATTAATTGGTCACAGCGCTAGCATCAATATTTGAAGCTTCTTGGATCCTTAGTCATCACTTCTTCTGTAGCATAAGCCAGAAGATAAGATTTAGTTCAATATGAAGGAAAATGTATTATCAAAAAATCTTCTCCTTGATAAAAATTATGTTGTAGTAATTACATTGAATTCCCAACTAGCTCGTATTGAAGCATAGGTGTTATTGTGGTGGTTGTTTGGTTGCATGGAATTGTTGAATATATTTTATTTGTAGATGAGAAAGTAACTTCTCTCACTCATTGGTGCAAATTCTTTGCTTTAAACTAGCTCAAATGTTACTCGATATCACTTTCTTCAGCTATCACTTTGACATTGTTGTCAATGTTCAATAAATAAATATCCTCAGAACGGAAAAAGGAATAAGCTCAGAACGCTAGTCTCATATCATATTCTCCACTTGCTATGATTATCATATGTCATCTACTTCTATACTCGATCAAACACTTAAAAATGATTTCCTGTTGGTAAAAGCATTTTCCACCATATCAGACACTCTATTACTCTATATTTTCCTTTTGCATTTTGAGGTGTATATGTATTAAAATTGCTGTTCTGCTGCATTAGCTTACTGTGTTCTTTGCTTTGTTCGAAAAATAGATCATAAAAGATGCAACCCATGGCAGTGAATCTGGGAAGACTATCTCGCTCTATGTTTTGGATGCTTTAATTTGCATTGATCATGAAAAGTGTTTCTTGAGCCAACTGCAAAGCAGAGGCTTTTTGAGGTCTTGCCTTGTGAGCATCAATAACTTTTCTCAGGTATTTGATCCATCTCCTCCATAAGGTCTCTGTTGATATCTGGGCAGTCTTTCCTTTATGTCAAGCATTACTGTTATACATGATAGAGAGCGATAAAAATCTCTGTTTTCCTGTTGGAGCATCTGATCTCTTTTCCACTGAGTTCATTTTCCTGGGTGTAAAATATGTTCCACTAAATTTCGTTTACAGGTTTCCATTATTTCCTTCAGTTTTTACCTTTTAAGTCGTCAACAACTTTGTTATGCCATTATTTATTAATTAGTAATAACCAAATTTATAGTATGTTCACTAGAGTGTCATTATTCTTTTGTCTACCCTGTATTTGTTTCCTTAGCTGTGCAGCGTACTGTTATTTAACTGAAGTGTAATCCAAGCACATGCAAAAACCTCTTTATTATGACATTTGTTCCTTTGCTAATTGAAAAATCTTAGTAAGCCAGCTTACTTCTGTTTTGGTATTAATTCAAGCCATGACTTCTAGTAGT
Source organism: Nicotiana noctiflora (assembly GCA_032618575.1). Taxonomy (NCBI): domain Eukaryota; kingdom Viridiplantae; phylum Streptophyta; class Magnoliopsida; order Solanales; family Solanaceae; genus Nicotiana; species Nicotiana noctiflora. The sequence goes on along the minus strand of JASVEL010012018.1, from coordinate 123,710 downwards.
ACCAGAAATGGCAAAAGAAATGAGTAACAAAAAATGCTGATCAATGAAGCAATCATTTTTTGTATCAACTTCAGTAGATCCAGTGTCAACGGTCAACCACACAAATCAGAAGGTTGCGTCTTATTGGTTTTGTTGTTGATAATGATGTTATAGAGTTATTTTGGACCTTTATTCGAAAAACTTTTTAATCTTTTTCTTGTATAAGTGAGTGAGCCTCGGAGCAACAATAAAGTTGTCTCCTTGTGTCCTATAGGTCATGGATTCGAGCAGTGGTTGATTCCACTGAAGGTTATTAGGGTAGACCGCCTACATTACACTCGTCTGGGTGCTGTCCTTCCTTAGAGCTTGCGTGAACTTGGGATGCTTCGTACACCGGGCACTCCTTTTTTTCTTGTGTGAGTCTTTATGCAAAGTGGGTTGTAGAGTAAGAAGATGAAAGCAAGGGAAAGTCATGATTATGTCAAAAGTCCATGCAGCCTCATTAGGGGTGTATTTACTCCTCCCCTTGAAATGTGTATTAAGTTTCCAACGTGATGGAAACCCTTACTGTGTTATGTGTCTTTTATGACACAAATTCAGATTCTATGTATTAACTTGCTTGTAGTACGTTTTTAAATTTTTTTGTTTTGTTTTGTTTTTGTTTTTGTTTATATATTTTTCATGGGTTTTAAAAGTTTTATTGGAGTCCCTCATCAGGATGGTGGGCTATCTTTGGAGTCAATGCAGCGTGTCTGTACTCTTGAAGCGGAACTTGCTTTTCTTCTGAGAATTAGCCACAAGTATGGGAAATCAGGGGCCCAAGTGCTTTTTTCAATGGGTGCATTCGAGCACATTTCTGCCTGCAGGGCACTGAGCATGCAATTGAAGGTATTGTTCCTCTCTTCATGTGCTTTAGTTCGCAATGACATTTTTCATTAAATTGTTACGACCTATTATCAGGGAAGCTACCGGAGCATGGATGGAAAATTTGGCAGAGAATTGTCAGTTGATGTTGATAAACAACGAATGATCATTGCTCCAATCTTGAGAGTGGTGTTTTCACTTACTTCATTGATTGATGCATCTGAATTTTTTGAGGTTAGCTTCGTTTCTTCAATATAATGCAGTATAAAATCTTAAAGGCATGTTAAAAATATCTCATATTGAAGTCAAAAAGTAGTTGATGGCGAATAGTGCATAGAATTCTTGTACACTAACGAGTAACCTTTTGTAGAAAGAAAAGAATGCACTTCTGATAATTTGGCACTTATGCACATGATGAAATCATTTTTTTCTATAAGAGACTTTGTTTTTGGATGGGGTGGGCTCATGAAAATGAGGAAGGGAATATAGAAGTGGAGAGGCCTTTTGACTGAAATCCTGTAGCACTAGGTCCATCCCAGAAATATGTGGGCCTTCATCGCCTTAAGTCAATCTATCCAAAGAGCCTACCCTATAATAGATTCAGCTAAAGCTGCACTTGGAAGATTTCTTTCTCAATCAGGAATCCGAGCTTACTACTTGAATCACGAAAGGCGCTTTTTCTCACTATCTATTCAATTCCAACTTCATGCTCACTTATGAAATCAAGCTAATAAGGCAAAAAACAGAGCATGGAGTCCACTCGCATGAGAATCAAGCGAAGTAGAGACATAAGCAGATCCAAAGAAAAGAAGCAAGACGACTATTTCCATTCCTCTCCTTAGACCGACAGAACTACAAGACAGAAATAAGGCGATTATTACCTTCCCATTGTAGTCATAAACTCATTTACTCCGTCCTACCAGATTTGTTTTGAGGTATTTGGTTGAATACAGAGTTTTAGAAAGAAACAAATGACTTTTGTCATGTAAGTTGAATATGCATAAGATATAAAGTAATTGACGCAACACGACTGAACTTAAATGTCACGAAGAAGCTACTATGTCATGATATTAATTAAATGGTTTAACATTAACAATCTCCTTAAAGCTTATTTCTTTCGCGGGTTCTTCATTTAACCTTACTTTTCTTGTAGTGTAGTTGGTCTTTTCCATTGGGAAATGTTTTCTTAAGTTTTGTACATTTCAATGTAACATCTATCTCTTTTTTTTTTGTTGAGAATGGTAACAATTATATAAATGTGTAAAATTTTTACAAGAGATTGTGAAGGTCACAATCAGACCCTCAAAGGGCCAGAGAGACTTCCAAAGCCTATTCTATTCGATTACATTTCTTCTAGCAAGTCTAATAAAGAGTGTACATCCTCCCTATAGCTCTCTTTACACCAAAAATGGAATAACAAAAAACAATTAAGCTTAATTTTCTGGTAAGAGCTAGGTCTATCTTCAAAAATTCTGGCATTCCTTTCTTTCCATATGGACCACCAAGATACAAGCAGGAGCAATTTTCCACCATTTCTTCTGTTTAAATATTTGCCCCTCCATTGTTCAAGGTACTAAGAAGAGCTGCAGTGTTAACGGGCATTGACCAAGATATACCAGCCAAATTAAGATAGAAGTGCCAAAGTTGGGTAGTGACCGGGCAGTGAATAAAGAGGTGGGAAACTGATTCCCCATTTTTTGCCACAAAAACTGCACCCAGCTTGTAGCTGGATTCCTCTCCTAAGGAGGTTATCCCGAGTTAGGACAGCTTCCCTTGCTACTACCATGTGAAACATTGAACTTTTGTAGGCACCCCGACCCTCCAAATTTGTTTCCGTGGCCAACCTTGTGCAGGATTAGGAGTATTGTTGATGAAATGATAAGCAGATTTCACTGAAAAGGAATCTGATTTGTGACCCTTCCATATTAAAGCATCTTCCTCATCTATGAGACCTTGGAAAGCTTCTAAGGTCTCCCAGAAGAAATCCGCCACTCTGCAACTCCCAGTCATTAAAATTCTTTCTGAAGACAATGTTCCAACCATGTATGGGTTTTGCATCTGCTACTGAAATTCTTTGATTCTCAGCAATGCTATACAACTCTGGAAATTGTTCTTTCATAGGAGTGTGCCCAAACCATGTGTCACACCAGAAAAGAACTCTTCTACCATTTCCAACCTTGAAACTGGAATGGTCAGCAATGAAGCCCCATTGCTCCCGGATTGTTTTCCAGACCCCCCCCCCACTCCATGAGGGGATGACACTGGTTTAGGTGCACCAATGTCCTTCATAGCCATACTTCTCTTGAATTGCCCTTCTCCATAGAGCTGTTTCCTCCAAGTTATACCTCAACAACCATTTTGCCAGTAGACTATTATTCTGAGCCTTTAGATTTCTGACACATAGGCCCCCTGCCTGCCTAGAGCACAAAAGAGTATCCCATTTGACTAAGTGAATAGTCTTTTTCTCACTGTTACCTTGCCAAATGAAATTCCTTCTTAGGGAGTCAATCTTTTTCCTCACCTTAGTAGGAATTGGGAATAAGGACATCACATAGGAAGGTAGTGTGCACAATGTAACATCTATCTCATGCATAGATGAATGCGTTTATGTTTTTTCTTTTACAGGTATAACTGTAAATGACCACATATATCTTTCCTATTGTCAAAAACTTTCTAATTGAATACTCCGTACTTTCAATTTGCTATAATGGATTCATTCGCTTCTTGTGTTTCATCGATGTTCAAGAGGTTCCACTTTGGTCATTGTTGTCACAGGCATTACATATGAGGTGCACTTAAACCCTCCAGCACTTAGGGCGTCCCTCAGCGAAGCCAAGCACCCACTCATTGTTAAAAAAAATTAGGTTGAGTATCAAAATCAAGTTAGGTTAACTTACAAGGCTCCTGTTGAAATACTAAATATAGTCGCTAAAGTGACACCAATGTATATTATGGATAAATGTGAGTCTCTGACCGTGATTAGAAATAGGAAATTAGAAACTAAATAAGAATAGAATAGTCATTTAATTTGGATTAAAATTTATATTTGCATTTGTTGTATTTCAATCATAAAGTAAAGATGGTATTTTAAATTGATTCACATTGTTTTTTTCATGTATTTCAATAAAATAAAGTTTTCTTTTTCCTGCTAATATAATTATTTATGTGTATAGTTATGTTTTCTTGCTTATACGTGTCTGTGTGGAGGGTCTTTGTATATATATTGTTCATGTATATTTCTTCATGCGGTCGTTTCTTGAGTTGTTCGCCAAAGCCTTTGAAGACTTTGGTACATTTCTACACATTTTGCTTTTGACAATGCTGCTTTTGGAGAAATGAAATCCTTTTACTTAGATATAGGGGAGGCAGGGAGCTGCAAATATACAGGTATCACTGTCTGTAGTAACGCCATGCATTAGAAAAATTCCAAAATTCTAATGCAATGGTGTCATACACTCGTATATGTAAATATGCATGTATGTAGTATAAATGATTCTTTTTTCTAGTTTAAAACCCTTGAATTTTGTCACAACATTTCCCTGTTGTTTTCTGCTTCTCCTGATTGCGCTCCACCTTCTCATTCCTGTTGAATTTTTGAATTTTTTTACTTCGTATCTTAAAATCTGTCATCTTAATTACGTGAGTGACTAGCAGGTTAAAAATAAAGTTGTCCGTGAAGTCATTGAATTTGTAGGAGGTCATCAATTACTTTTTGATCAAATCCTTCGAGAAGATCTTTCTGATGCTGATGACTTGACAATGGAACAAATAAATCTTGTGGTTGGCATACTTACAAAGGTACAGATATGCGTAAAGTTTGTTTGGCGTTGCTGTCTTTTAGATTGATTTCGATTCCATTGAAGGGTAAATTGCTGATGTTTTAGCCATTTAAATTACCATTTGCTACTCCATCTCTTATCTAACACTTCTTCTTGACCTACTTTTAACTGTAAATCTGTGCAGATCTGGCCATATGAAGAGAGTGATGAATATGGTTTTGTTCAAGGGCTTTTTGTGATGATGCGTTTTCTTTTCTCTCGTGATCCAGACTGTTTTATTACAAACCAATCCATACGTTTTCTGGAGGTAATATGAACTCCCAGGTGTAGCTTGGTTGTGTATTCCAGAGGCAAGATATAAGATATATTTATAACGTTGAAGCCTGTATAGTCATAGTACTTCTCAGCTGTGTTTCATTTTCTATTTTCAGGAAAGGCGGAAGGCAGAAATGAATGCTTCTCGTCTTTGCTTTAGCCTGAGCTCTTATCTCTGTTTTCTTGTGACGAAGAAGTCTTTAAGATTGCCGGTACATCAGTTTTGCTTCTTTAACTATTTTCTTCTTATCAACTTTTAACTTAACAGTTAGGCATGAAATGCTTATGTCTCTTTCTCATGCTGCTGCCTTGAGAGTAAAGAGGGCATGCTTCATACAATTTTGTTCATTATATTTGGATCAGGTCTCAGATGGTCCAATGGACTATCGTGCTTCCGCTGCTCAGCAACAGCCAACCTTGAATTTACTTGGTTTTCTTCTGAACTCTCTGACTACAGCACTGGAAAGGGCTACGGAGGACAGATATTTACTGCTTAGCAAGGTGAAAGATCTGTGTTTTGGCTACTGAATAAAGAATAAAAGTTGTACGTCTTATAATCTGAGTATAATTATCTTATAAAAAAATTAATCTTAACTTTAAATCTCTTTATTTTCCCAGATTCAAGATATAAATGAGCTATCAAGACAGGAAGTGGATGAAATCATTAACATGTGTATTCCCAAGGGCTGTATTTCGTCATCTGAAAACATTCAGAAAAGGTACATGCAGCTTCATGTAATACAATTTCAGGAGAGATACATGTCCAGTTGTAATATGATATCTGATCTAGATTATTGAACTTTCAATACTAGCTGGAGGGTGGTCGGTACCGACTGGGGGGGCATGGATAAGATTTTGTTTTCTCATCCTTATGCTGTAACGTGTGAGAGATTCAGAGGCGTACTTGGTATTAGTGATTTGTTGATGCAATGTATGCATATTTCGGAATGTCATCTATAGTTCTATTGGAGGACTAGATGATCTAACGCTGTCTGTGCTTAGGCAAAATATGCTATTTATCTTGTAATCCTATATATATCATTCAATGTCTATAGGCTTCCTTCTAATTCATGTTTAAGTTTCTCATTGAGTGTCAATGAACTTCTTATTAGTACTACTCCTTTGGTCCAACTCATGTGTTTTGGTCTCTCGCTTTTGATTGCTGATAGAAAAGACAGATTTTTCGCACCAGCCCTGATGCACTGATGATAGTACATAATATCGCCTTGGAAATTTCTTTAATTCCAAGACACAAAATGGTCCTGTGGGTGGTCAAATCTTAGAATTGGATTAGTTTTTATTTCATTAAACACTGATACAGAAAATAAACTCTCTGCCATCAAATATTGGACATACATTCGTATGCTTAGTCTTACTTGCAATTCTTTTGCTGACTGGATCTACATTGCTCAGAGGTGAATAATTATCATGCCTAAAATCTCTGTAGTATGCTAATCTGAGTACTTTTTTGATTGGTCCCTCTGCTCACATCATTTTATATTCCAGGAGATATATTGCAATGGTGGAGATGTGCCAGATTATTGGAGATAGGAATAAACTGATGACACTATTACTTTTACTGGCGGAAAACGTGATGAATATTATCCTTGTCCATTTTCAGGACAGGTATTATTGCTAATACATTTTTTCTTTCTTTCATGGTTATGCAAATTCTGCTTGCTTAACTTCAATTGGGCTTTGCAGTTCTTTTGAATGTGGCACCAAACCATACGCAAAAGACGACTTGAATTTGCTTTGTGGAAAGTTGATCTCAGCTTTGGAGAGGCTTGAACTTCTTAGCGAGGTATGCTAACTAAAACTCCTCTCCTTCCCTTCACCCTAAACAATATAAAGTTGTGATATTTAAGTGGTTATGTGCGCATCATGGGTTCTAAACCTGCTGCAAAACATGATATTTAAGTGGAGAAGGGTAGAGGGGCGGACCCATTATTCATTGAGTTTCGAACCGCACGCCATTGGCCCTTGAGGTTTTCTCAAAAAAGACAAATGCTTGTGATAAATTCTCTTGTTCAGCCATGTTAGCGATATTTAAACTTTGTAACCTGCATGCTAGTGCTTGTTATAATTGTCTCTTGTTACTTAATTATGAGAATTTAGCATTTCATATTTTATCCTTCATTCCTCTGCAGGATAAAACAGGCCATGACCTTAAGGTGTTCCGAAGATTAGCTAGTTCTCTTAAAGAAATATCGATTCAGAAGTCACCTGTTTGACTAGAGATCTTGTTCAGTCTTTTTCTTTTCTAAATTTTGGCATAGGTATGATGGGTTTACATGTAATTATATGTGTCGTCTTTTATATAGTGTCAGGCTTGTATTTTTTAATCCTACAATGTGTTGTACATATTGTATATCACACAACTGGCTCTAGTGTGCAATTTAGTAATTCTCATATCAATGGAGTTCTGTTTTGTTTTTTTCTAAATGTTTGTATGTTAAAATTGGATTTTTGTGATGTCTTTTCAAAATGCTGTATGAAATTTAGTTATTGACAAGGGAGTATATTTATTGGAGTTGAGACGGTGGAATATTACTAGGTTGTAGGTAGTAGTGAATCAGAAATTCAAATAAGGGGATTAGAGAAACATTGCACTAAAAGTTTTCTTAATATAGGGACGTTTATAAGTTTTATGTATATTTAAAATATTTTTCTCTCTATAGATGCAATATAATTTTCCAACTCAATTGAACCCCATTCACGTACATAGCGTGAAAATAGCACTAAGTTAGTCGGATTGGTAATTGAAAAATAGCCAATCGCTTACAAAGCTATTCAAAAATAGATTCTAGTTTGTTGCAACATGAAAGTTTCAACATAATATACTGAAGAATGGAACACCTGTGTATGAACTTACGGTATATTACGCCGGTATATTACGCCGGAGCAGTATATTATATTGGAACTTTATTATAATATATTAAAAGTCCAGTATATTATACTTAAACTCCAGTATAATATATTAGAAGTTCAGTATAATTTCTAGTATATTATGGTGGAACTTTTTTTGATTTTTGAATAGTATTTTTATTCAAATTTATTTTTACATGAAATGTAGCTCAAGTTCAATTACTTTTGGAATTGTGTTAATTTTCAACTACCACTTATAAATCTGGTTAGTATTGAATTTCTCTCTACATAGCTCTGTGCAGTTGTCTGGGGAATATATGATGAAGCTTAGAGGAAAAATGGGTGCTCCTGTTCTAATGGCGTGAGTCAATTGATTTTAGTCTACATCTTTTTATAGTTTTTATGTCAAATCTTTCAAGAGATTATTTTTCTTACGTATAAGAGATGGAAGAACAGGATTATTATTTTTTCTGTTCAAATTGTAAAAGACGAAAGTTCAAAAGAAATGAGAAGTGAGCTGTGGTCTTAACTTGTGAGGTACCTATGCTAGTGGAAAAGAACCTATATTCAATAAAATATTCAAGGTGGGTAGTAATTGATCTGGACACCGCCGTTATTACAAAGAAGGCTGAAATTTGATGGGCTGAGGTGGTGTTTGTTGGGAGAAAATAGTTGAGTGTGTTAACAATTATTTGTAGCAATTGTTTACTCCGAACCATGTTAATTTACTATTGTTAAATGATTAAATGTGGTAGAATATGCATAAGTTAACCATGGTCATGTGAAAGAAGCATATATATATAACCACATTTAATTTTGGTGTACACATATTAAATTAACTATAGTTATGTGATTATATGGTGAGTTAATAAGTGGGTCGCATGATTTTCGACTAATAATAAAATTGTCACCTGACAATGATTTTGGTTCTAATACTAATGAAATCTTATTAGCGTTTGTATTAAGTATAGGAATCACAGGAAATACGCACCTAAAGGTGTGATCGAATGATCAATAAAGTGAGTAGAATCAATATGTCTCGGGTTTAAATTTCAGCGCAGATAAAAAACAATAATTTAAGTGCATCCCCGCCTCCCCCAAGAAAAAAAAAAGATGATTCTGTGTTGTTCAAGGAGGTTGGGAGGAAATGATAATACAAGTTAACATTGCTTTAGTACGTATTAAACTGAATGAAGTTATACAGAGATAAATGAATGACATTACTCTTTTCATGATACATTTACAAGAACATATTTGGAACATTAAGTACAAATATTTGTCAATGTTGTAGCACAATAGATGTATTTTTTCTTTATTAGGAATTATTTTATTAGCAATTTGATTAGTGGGCATTTTAGGATCAGGTGTCCCTGTTAGCTATACATCTTTTTGACAAATTTAAGAGAAAAAAGAGACCTTTGGTCTTTGTCTTTCCATTTGTTTATTTGAGAGATTAGCAAAGTAAGGTCAGTGCATACTTTTAGGATAAGGCTGCCTGGTGGGCCGGTCCCGGGCCTAAACGGGCCTGGCGGGCCGGTCCGGCGGTCCTGGGCTTCGTGGGCTTTTTTATCTGGCGGTCCCGGGCCTGGAGGTCTTGATGGATAAGACCGGTCCATGACGGGCCTAACCCCACGTGGTCCTGGGCCTGGCGGGCCGTGGGCTTTTAATTAAAAAAAATTATTTAATAAGTATATGTTAAGTATATATATATATATATATATATATATATATATATATATGTTAAGTTTATATATGTTAAGTATATATATATTAAGTTTATATAAGTTAAGTTATATATATATTTGTATTAAGTATATATATAAGTTAAGTTATATATATATATATGTATATGTGTTAAGTATATATATGTTAAGTATATATATATATATATTAAGTTTATATATATGTTAAGTATATATATGTATTAAGTTTATATATATGTTAAGTATATATATATTAAGTTTATATAAGTTAAGTATATATATAAGTTAAGTATATATATAAGTTAAGTTATGATGACTGTTTGTTCCTCTTGTTGATTAATAATCAAGTGAGTCTAATAGTTCAGATATTCAAATCTGAATGTAAGCATATATTGAATTTTACTAACCTTTATCGAAATGGGTTACATTAATCCATTCTACTTGACTCCTAAACTACAACTATTTGACCCTCCAACTATATGTATTAAGTTTATATGTTATGTATATATATAATATATATTATGTATATATATTATATGTATATGTATGAAATAGATATATATATTGTATTAAGAGATAAATCAAAAACTTGTGTAATAATTTTTATTACTAAAAATGACATATCTTTATTAATCTTCTCTCCCCCAATGGAATGAGCACAACAAGGTACTAATACCACCATTAAAAGGAAAAAAAACTAAATAAGATGTGCCAAAGTACAATTTACAACACAATCTACATATCTCTAACAAATCTCATAAATCCTTCAAGATTTGGAGGAGGTTTCGTTGGCGGTGGTGGAAAAGAAGCTTGTTCATCACCACTTCCCGGCGAAGCAACATCCTCTGCAAGTTCTGCAATCATTTCTTCGTAAGCTTCATCCACATCCGGTTGTGATTCTGCAAGTCCAAAGTTTCTTCTTTCCGAGCGGATCCAATCTCTAAATAGCACTGACTTCTCCAAGCTCTCCCTCATAGATGCTCTATGATCTCCTATTTGAAGTCTTGTTTGACTGAAGGCGCTCTCTGATGCAACTGTTGAAGCTTGAATAGATAATATATCGCGAGCCATCCTTGCAAGAACAGGAAAATGTTTTTCCCGTAACTTCCACCATTCCAAAAGCTCAAAACTCCCGTCTGGATTATCCTTCTCTAGTCCCTACGACAAATAAACTTGAAGCTCATTTAGTTGGGAAGATTCATCAAAATTATCTCCTTGAGAACCCCTAAACTCCGTCCAAGATTTAAGTGCCTTCAAGCCCGCGACTCTTTTGGACGACTGTGAAGTAGACGAAGTAGGGGTTGAAACATTTGACCTAGAATTTTGTAAGGCTTGTTGGTATGCATTATAAATTGTTTGAGTATTAATTTTAATTGATGCTTTTGCATCTGCAAAAGTAGCACGTTCTTCTACTGTAAGATCTAAAGCGTTATAAATATTTGTATACCAAAAATGAGGACCTCCTAATTTCATTGTAGGGTTTAAAATTGCTGCTACACCATAAATAGGAGGGACAGGGAAAAAATATTTTTTTAAATTTTTCTTTCGTTGCATTTATAGCAAGTTCATAAATAGGCCCACCCTCGTTAAAATCCATAAATAATGCACATAAGGCTGCAATATAAACTAAACAATTAGAAATAGTTGGATAATATTGTCCGGAAAATACATTTGTAGCAACGTTAAAATGTTCTAAAAAATCTATAAGAGTTTTAACATTAGTCCAATCTTGGGTTGTAAGCATTTCATCATCATCCACACCCCCAACCCGAGCATTGAACGTTGCATTAATAGGGTTCCTATATTCGTAAGCAACTACTAAACTTTCGTACATATAATTCCACTTAGTGGGGCAAGGTTTAGGAACCTTTCTTTCTCAAAGGTCATATTCATCACATTTTTTGTAATACTCCCTAAGTCTACTTCTGCGGTTAGAATAAAAAAGCCAATTAAGTATATGACTAAATAAATACCGCAAATATTGTTCGTATTCATGTTTAAATTTATATATATCGGCCTTAACTGTTTCACGAGGCCAACCTTTATAAGTAGGATTAAAAATTTTTCTAATATAATGCACAAAATTAGGATTAGTAGGAAAAGTATACGGTAAACACATAACGGTAACCATCTTTGCTAATTCTTCCCTATCTTTATTTGGATCATAATATAATATACCTCCGGTGACAGTGTTAATTCCAGGTTGAACTAGATTAGAACATGTACTAGGGTTACCCGCATTTTCTACACTTGTCCCCTCTAGCTGTGCTTTTAATCTGTTATATTTAGCTTTTTCAGTAGGGTGTGTTTGTATGTGCCTAGTCAAACTACCCGTGCCACTATGGTCTCCGGTATATTTATGCACCAATAATTTTTTACAATAATTACATTGAGCCTTATTTTGATCTCTTAGTTGACTAAAAAATTTCCAAACTAATGACGTTTCTTGGCGTTTAGAAGATTGTCTATTAAAAGTAGGTGTTTGTACAGGTGGGTGTTGTGGTGCATCGGTTGGGTTATTAGCCAGGACTAGTAGGTGTGTCATCTAAATCCGGTTGGGGTTCATCTACATCCTGTTGAGTTTCATCAAAATCCTGTTGGGTTTCATCAAAATCCAATTGCTTATGAACTTGTAAATTAGGATAAAGAGCAGTCATAATTTCATTATCTAGTTGATCTTCTCGTGAAATATTATGACAAAATTCAGTATCGCTAAATTGAAAACAGGGATTATCACTATCAAGAATAATTGGATCACTAGGACGGGTAGGTCGGGGAACCGGGGGGGGAAGGTTAGTTGGTTGACGGCTACTTTCACCCATTTTAGCTTTTCCCTTAGCACTAAACATTTTTTTCAATGAAAATGCCATTTTAATTATAATTATGCAAACAAAATCACACAAAATATATTCTTAAAAATTAAGAGTTGGAACGACTTTACCGAATTGACGAACAACTTCTTCAAAATTGAAAATTGCAAATTGTTGAAGACTTGAATACTTCAATTCACCAACTTCACAAAATTTCACAAAATTGGAATAATAATATAAGCAATTGAGAGAGATTGAGAGAGATTAAGATAGATTGATGAATTGGTGAGTTAAAATGAAAGAATGGGGGTATTTATAGTTGAGAATTGGGAAAAAGTGTAATTATATAAAGTTTGAGGTTATATTAAAGTTTGGGGTTATATTAAAGTTTGGGGACCATTTGACTAAATTTTAAAGCCAAAAAACGGCTAAATTTTACCTCCAACAACAACAACAACAACAACAACCCAGTATATTCTCACAAGGTGGGCTAAATTTTACCTCCAACGGCTATTTTTTAAATTTTTTTTTTTTTTAAAAATTCTTACCGTTAGGACCGCTAAGGCCCGCCAGGCCCGCCTGGACCGGCCCGGGACCGCTAGCCGGTCCCGGTCTTCGCGGTCCCGGTCTCGCGGGCTAATTGTACAGGACCGGCCCATGACGGTCTTTTAAGCCCACCTGGGCCCGGCACGGTAGGACCGGCCCGCCAGAACCGCCAGGCCCGCGGTCCCGGTCCGGGCCCGGTCCGGAACCGGCCTACTTGACAGCATTATTTTAGGATGTGATAATTATCACTAATTCTCATTTCCATTTCTGAATTGGAGAATCTATTTTTTTTAAAAGAGACCAACCACCAAAACCCCTGCTTTTACACCATGAGATCTTCTTTAGGTGACCCAAAGATAGAAGATAGTATTCAATAGAAATTTCTTTGATGCTTTTTTTTTTCTTTGATTCTTTTCATTTGCCGTGCTGGAGACGCGTCTCATGGACAAAAAGAGCAGCTCAGTGCACTAAGCTCCCGCTATGCGCGGGGTTTGGTGAAGTGCCGGACCACAAGAGTCTATTGTATGTTTGGTGAAGTGCCGGACCACAAGAGGCTCGAACCCATGATCTCTTGGTGACATGACAACTTTACCGGTTACGCAAGTATCCTCTTCTCATGGACAAATTTAATAAATAAAAGAAAGACCCTTTGCTTCTTCTGTTTTTAAATTGTGAGAATACGAGCTTATTACAGTGCCTCTACTATCACACTGAGAGATTCTGCCTTGTTTATGCACAAACTCTCCCTATTGTCATAAAACACATAAGAGAAGAAAGAGAGACATGGCTTATGTTGCTATTACTTCCCTTATGAACATCATACAACATTCAATGCAAGTTACTGGATGTAATTTTCAATCATTCTATGAAAAGCTTGAATCCTTGAGAGTTAATATGGAGAAACCATGGAAACAAACAGACATTTTGAGGCATTGACAAGCTTGGAAGCTGAAATCATAGAGCTAGCATGCAGGGAAGGAGATATGGTTGACTCAGAATCAAGAAAGGTTTTTTCAGGAAAAACCACGATTTCACGAAGAATAGTTTCTTGGAAACTTTTTTTTTTCATGAACTAGCAGTAGGACGCATTGGTTCCACCATAAAGAAGTGGATGGCAAAGAAAAACAAGAACAACAACAACGAAAACCTGGAAGCGCAAAATTTGATCGTTGCCTCTACATCTGAACATGCTGTAGAGCCCGAGAATAAGATGGTTGGCCTTGAAAATGAGTTCGAGATCATGCAGGATGAACTTTCTAGAAGAGCAAGGGAACTAGAAGTTGTTTCAATTTTAGGGATGGGAGCATCGGCAAAACAATGTTGGCTAACAAAATTTACTCTGATCCAATCATCATATCTCGCTTTGACGTTCTTTCAAAAGCAAAGTATTGTGCGAGAAATGTACTGGTAGGCCTTCTTTCTTCTGTAGGTGGAATGTCTGATGAATTTCATGAGCAGCAAGAGAACGTGCAACTAGCGGACTGACTGCAAAAGCTTCTAAAATGCGGGAGGTAAGTTTGTCATTGATAACATATGGACAACAGAAGCTTGGGATGATATAAACAACAGGAGTCGAATACTCCTGTGACGACCCAAAGGGTCCTCACTTATTTTATTAATAATTTCGAGCTTCTGAGGCCTTGAAAACCTCATTATATGTTGCCTCGATTTACGTGCACGATCCGAGCATGTAGCCGGAAAAATTTTGTGATAGAAAATATGAATTCTATGAGAAATTTGGATAAAAATGATATTAATATTGATATGGTTGACTTCGGTCAACATTTTTGGTAAACGGATCCGGACCGAGATTGGATGGTCCCGAGAGGTCCGTAGGAAAATATGGGACTTGGACATGCGTCCGGAGTCGAATTCTGAGGCCTAGAGCCCAAGTTATGAATTTTTATGTGAAATTGTTTTTGATGCAATTATTAAAGGAAATAAATTAATAGACCTTGGTATCGGGCTCGTATTTTGGTTCCGACGCCCGGTACAAGTCTTAAATATTATATATGTGATTTCTGTAAAGTTTTATGTTGTTAATAATAAATTGGTTATTAATGGAATTGTTATTAACATTTGGCTTGCCTAGCTTCTATTTAGTAGGCGCCATCATGACCCCGATGGTGGGAAATCCGGGTCGTGACAAGTTGGTATCAGAGCACTAGGTTGCATAGGTCTCACAACTCACGAACAACCTTAGTAGAGTCTGAAGGATCGGTACGGAGACGTCTGTATTTATCCTCCAGAGGCTACAGAGTTAGGAAAATATTCTCTTTATTCTTTCCGGTCGTGCGACTTGATCTTTTGAATGTTAATTGAACTTCTACTCTGTTCTTCCGCAGATGGTAAGGACACGTGCATCCTCATCTACCGACCAGCAGCCCGAGGTCCCAGCAGCGGCAGCTCCTGCTAGGGGTAGAGGCCGAGGTCGAGGTCGTCCTAGAGGACAAGGTAGGGGCAGAGCTCAGCCCCGAGCAGCAGCACGAGTGGCAGAACCTCAGGTTCATATAGAGGAGGAAATTCCAGCCCCAGCAGCTCCAGTAGGCCCAGCTCAGGTCCCAGGAGGAGCTTTATTTTCACCGGATCTTCAGGATGCTTTGGTCCGGATAGCAGGTTTTATGGATCATGTCACCAGAGCAGGTTTATTACCGGTAGCACCAGCCACTTCTCGGGCTGGAGGAGGTAATCGGACTCTGCTACGCGCACTCGCAGCCGGTAGTCCCCGGACTCAAAATCACGTGATTCGGCCGATTGAGGCGGTTCGACCTATTATTGCGACTCCGTCTAATGATGGTGCGGCTATGTCTGCTGATGCGTTGTGGAGATTGGACAGGTTTACCAACTGTTCACTACCACATTCAGTGGCACTTCTTGAGAGGATCCACAGGATTTTCTATACAGTTGCCACGAAGTTCTCCGTACTATGGGTATTGTGGAGACTAATGGTGTGGATTTTGCTACTTTTCGGTTATCCGGTTCCGCCAAGACTTGGTGGAGAGATTATTGTCTAACCAGGCCAGCGGGATCGTCATCTTTGACTTGGGAGCAGTTTGCAGAATTATTCTTGGAGAAGTTCCTTCCAGCAACTCAGCGGGAGTTTATGCGCAGACAATTTGAGCGTCTTCATCGGGGTTCTATGTCTGTCACACAGTACGAGACTAGGTTCGTGGACCTGGCTCGTCATGCTATTATCATACTTCCCACAGAGCGGGAGAGAGTGAGGAGGTTTATTGATGGTTTGAATCAGCCAATTCGGCTACAGATGGCTATGGGAGCAGGAACTGAAATCACTTTTCAGGAGGCGGCTAATGCAGCCCGCCGGATAGAGATGGCTCTGTCACAGGGAGCGAGACATGGATCAGATAAGAGATCTCGTAATTCGGGTAGATTCAGTGGTACCTCGTCTGGAGATAGGGATTTTTATGATAGAGGCCATCCTCCTAGGCCTTATCAGTCAGCTCTTCAGGTTTCTCATGATGCTTCAGGTGATCGTAATTCTCAGCCACGCTACTCTGATCAGCAGCCTATTAGTGCACCACCACTTCGCCATTTTCAGCAGTCGAGGGCTTGTTTTACGTGCGGTGATCTTAGGCACATTGCAAGGTATTGCCCTCGAGCTTCTGACAGATCTCACCAGCAGGGTTCTCGTGCCATGATTCAGGCCCCAGTTCCCTCACAGCCTGCCCAGCCGGCTAGAGGCGGAGGTAGAGGACATAGAGGTGGAGGTAGAGGTCATAGAGGTGGAGCTCGGACCGATAGAGGTAGAGACCAGCCAGCAGCTGATCGTCCTAGAGATACTGCTCAGGGTGGTGGGGCACAGCCCCGATGTTATGCACTTCCCGCCAGACCAGAGGCTGAGTCTTCTGATGCCGTCATTACAGGTATTATTTTGGTTTGTGATAGAAAGGCATCGGCATTATTTGACCCTGGGTCTACATATTCGTATGTGTCTTCCTATTTTGCACCATACTTGGTTCAGCCCAGTGATCCACTGAGTGTTCCTGTTCATGTGTCTACACCAGTAGGCGACTCTATTGTGGTTGATCGAGTTCATCGGTCATGTATTATAGTAATTGAGGGTCTCGAGACCCGTGTTGATTTATTACTCCTAAATATGGTGGACTTCGATATTATACTAGGCATGGACTGGCTATCTCCGTATCATGCTATTCTAGATTGCCATGCCAAGACTGTGACTTTAGCCCTGCCAAATTCGCCTCGTATAGAGTGGAAAGGAATTTCAGGTCATACTAGCCGTAATGTTATTTCTTATGTTAAAGCTCGGCGTATGGTTGGAAAGGGATGCTTGGCTTATTTGGCCTATGTCCGTGATTCTAGTGCTGAGGTTCCTTCTATTGACTCTGTGCCTGTGGTTCGCGAATTTCCTGAAGTATTTCCTTCAGACTTTGCAGGTATGCCGCCCGATAGGGACATTGATTTTTGCATTGACTTGGCTCCAGGCACTCAGCCCATTTCCATTCCCCCATATCGTATGGCTCCGCCAGAGTTAAAAGAATTGAAGGAACAGTTGCAGGATTTACTTGAAAAGGGTTTCATTAGACCCAGTGTTTCGCCGTGGGGTGCACCTGTATTATTTGTAAAGAAGAAATATGGTTCGATGAGAATGTGCATTGACTATCGACAGTTAAACAAGGTGACTATCAAAAATAAATATCCACTTCCGAGAATTGATGATTTATTTGACCAGCTTCAGGGTGCCAAGGTATTTTCAAAGATAGATTTGAGATCTGGCTATCATCAGCTGAAGATTAGGGCATATGATGTCCCTAAGACCGCGTTCCGCACTCGGTATGGACATTATGAATTTCTGGTCATGTCTTTTGGGTTGACAAATGCTCCAGCGGCTTTTATGGAATTAATGAATCGGGTGTTCCGGCCTTATTTAGACTTGTTTGTAATAGTCTTCATTGATGACATATTAATATATTCCCGCAGGTCAGGAGGAGCATGCGCAACATCTTAGAGTGGCCTTGCAGACTCCGAGAAATAGCCAACTATATGCAAAATTTTCAAAGTGTGAATTTTGGCTAAGTTCAGTTGCATTCCTGGGTCATATTGTGACGGAAGCAGGTATTCAGGTTGATCCGAAGAAAATTGAGGCAGTCAAGAGCTGGCCTAGACCGACATCAGCCACGGATATTCGGAGTTTCTTGGGGTTAGCGGGCTATTATCGCCGATTCGTAGAAGGATTTTCGTCTATTGCAACCCGACTGACCAGATTGACCCGGAAGGGTGTTCAATTTGAATGGTCCGATGAATGTGAGCGAGCTTTCAAAAGCTCAAGACAACGCTGACCACGAGCACGGTATTGGTTTTACCCACGGGTACGGGACTTATACTCGTTTATTGTGATGCTTCCGTATTGGGCTTGGTGCGGTGTTAATGCGGGGATGGCAAGGTTATTGCCTATGCTTCGAGGCGATTGAAGATTCATGAGAAGAACTATCCAAGTGCATGACCTAGAATTGGCGGCGATTATTCACGCATTGAAGATCCGGAGGCATTATTTGTATGGTATAGCATGTGAAGTATACACCGATCATAAGAGTCTTGAGTACTTGTTTAAGCAGAAAGAGTTGAATATGAGGGAGAGAAGGTGGCTAGAGTTGCTAAAAGACTATGATGTTACTATTTTATATCACCTAGGTAAGGCCAATGTGGTGGCCGATGCATTGAGTAGAAAGTCTGCCGGCATGGGTAGTCTTGCATATATTCCGGTCAGTCAGAGACCATTGGCTCTAGACGTCCAGGCATTAGCCAACCGGTTCGTGAGATTGGATATTTCTGAGCCTAGCAGAGTGTTAGCCTGCACGGTCGCTCATTCTTCTTTATTTGAGCATATCCGTGAGAGGCAATTTGATGATCCTCATTTGCGTGAGTTGAGAGATACAGTACATCGGGGAGGTGCCACACAGGTAAATCTAGATGATGATGGGATATTGAAATTGCGGGGTCGAGTTTGTGTGCCCAATGTCGAAGGGATTCGAGAGTTAATCTTAGCAGAGGCCCACAGTTCGCGGTATTCTATTCACCCAGGCGCCGCGAAGATGTACCAGGACTTACGTCAGCACTATTGGTGGCGCGGAATGAAGAAAGATATCGTTGCGTATGTCGCTCGGTGTCTAAATTGTCAGCAGGTGAAATATGAGCACCAGGAGACCTGGTGGTGTATTCCAGAGGATTGAAATTCCCGAGTGGAAATGGGAGCGGATCACTATGGATTTCGTTACCGGACTTCCTTTGACTAGAAGGAAATTTGATGCTATTTGGGTCATTGTTGATAGGCTGACCAAGTCAGCACACTTTATTCCAGTATCTGTCTCCTACTCGTCGGAGAGGTTAGCGGAAGTTTATATTAGGGAGATTGTTCGTCTCCATGGAGTGCCAGTATCTATTATCTCTGATCGGGGAACGCAGTTTACCTCGCGGTTCGGGAGAGCGGTCCAGCGGGAGTTAGGCACCCAGGTTCAGTTGAGTACAGCGTTTCATCCTCAGACGGATGGCCAGTCCGAGAGGACTATTCGGATTCTAGAGGACATGCTTCGAGCTTGTGTTATTGATTTCGGAGGTTCGTGGGACCGGTTTCTGCCATTAGCAGAGTTCGCCTACAATAACAGTTACCAATCTAGCATCCGGATGGCTCCGTATGAGGCGTTATATGGTAGGCGATGTCGATCACCGGTTGGATGGTTTGAACCGGGAGAGGCTCGGTTGTTGGGTACAGATCTAGTTCAGGAGGCCTTAGATAAGGTCAAGACTATTCAGGAGAGATTACGTTCAGCTCAGTCCAGGCAAAAGACTTATGCGGATCGTAAGGTTCGAGATGTAGATTTCATGGTTGGTGAACGAGTATTGCTCCGGGTGTCGCCTATGAAGGGCGTGATGAGGTTTGGGAAGAAGGGCAAGCTCAACCCTAGGTATATTGGCCCATTTGAGATTCTAGACAGAGTGGGAGGGGTGGCTTACAGATTAGCTTTGCCGCCTAGCTTATCAGCCGTACATCCGGTTTTTCACGTATCTATGCTTCGGAGATACTACGGCGATCCCACACATGTGTTAGACTTCAGTACTGTCCAATTGGACAATGATCTATCCTACGAGGAGGAGCGGTGGCTATTCTAGACCGGCAGGTTCGACAGCTGAGGTCGAAGAGTTATCCTTCTGTGCGTGTTCAGTGGAGAGGTTAGCCTCCTGAGGCATCGACCTGGGAGTCCGAGTCTGATATGCGGAGCCGTTACCCACACTTGTTTCCTAACTCAGGTACTTCTTTCTTTTGTCCGTTCGAGGACGAACGGTTGTTTTAGAGGTGGAGATTGTGACGACCCAAAGGGTCCTCACTTATTTTATTAATAATTTCGAGCTTCTGAGGCCTTGAAAACCTCATTATATGTTGCCTCGATTTACGTGCACGATCCGAGCATGTAGCCGGAAAGATTTTGTGATAGAAAATATGAATTCTATGAGAAATTTGGATAAAAATGATATTAATATTGATATGGTTGACTTCGGTCAACATTTTTGGTAAACGGATCCGGACCCGAGATTGGATGGTCCCGAGAGGTCCGTAGGAAAATATGGGACTTGGACATGTGTCCGGAGTCGAATTATGAGGCCTAGAGCCCAAGTTATGAATTTTTATGTGAAATTGTTTTTGATGCAATTATTAAAGGAAATAAATTAATAGACCTTGGTATCGGGCTCGTATTTTGGTTCCGACGCCCGGTACAAGTCTTAAATATTATATATGTGATTTCTGTAAAGTTTTATGTTGTTAATAATAAATTGGTTATTAATGGAATTGTTATTAACATTTGGCTTGCCTAGCTTCTATTTAGTAGGCGCCATCATGACCCCGATGGTGGGAAATCCGGGTCGTGACAACTCCTGACCACTCGAAACATGGAGGTGGCTGAATGTTCTAGCTCAGGTAAGCCTCCTTATAATCAAATGCATGCATCTGTTGAATTTTGATGAAAGTTGGAATTTACTACACATGAAGGTCTTGCAGAAAGAATCATTTTCCACTGAATATGAAACAATTGGGAAGCAAATTGCAGTAAATTGCAAAGGATTGTCTCTAGCAATTCTTGTGATTGCCGGACTTCTCTCCTAAATTGGCAAAACATTTGATGAGTGGCAAAGTGTTGCCGAGAGTGTAAGTTCAGTGGTAAGTGTTGCGGAAGCCAAATGTATATAGTGTGAATGAGTCACAACTACTATACCAAAAATTATGGCAGCCACCAAATAATAAATAAGACAATAAAGCAACAATATAAAGAACACCAAAATTTACGAGGTTCGGCTAATTTTGCCTATTCCTCGGACACAACCAATATTTTATTCCACTCCAAATACAAGTGAAATAATACTAAAGAGAGAAGATACAAATGCCTTAAGAAGATAAGAAGGCAAATGAGAGGTGTGTTTAAATCCTAAACATTAGGCCTTCTTTTATAGGGGGAAATTCTCCCCAATTCTAGTTACCCACCGATGTGGGATGGGAATTTTGACAAAATTCAACAAATCTCCACCTTGGCAAAAATTCCACATCTTCAATTTTCTCTCTATAACAAATTTTGGTTGCGTCTTCATCTTCAATCGTTAGTGTTCAATAATGTTGATCAAATCCAAACAATGTTGAAACTTGATCGCAGTCACCACTTTTGTCAGCATATCAGCAGGATTCTCCGTAGTATGAATTTTCTTCACCGTAACTCCACCTTCTTCTATGATTTCTTGTACGAAGTGATACCGAACATCAATGTGCTTCGTCCTTGCATGATAAACTTGGTTCTTCGCTAATTGAATAGCACTTTGACTATCACAAAAAATTGTGATACCTTTTTGTTCAACACCAAGCTCCTTTAGCAATCCTTGAAGCCAAATTGCCTCCTTCACATCCTCTGTAATAGCCATGTACTCTGCCTCTATTGTAGACAAAGCAACTGTTGACTGCAAAGTAGACTTCCAACTAACTGGTGCCTTTGCAAAAGTAAACACATAACCAGTAGTTGATCTTCGTTTGTCCAAATCACCTGCAAAATCTGAGTCACAATATTCAACTACAAATTGATTGCCTTCCTCCTCAAAAACTAACCCGACATCTACAGTATTATGAATATACTATAGAATCCACTTCACAGCTTGCCAATATTCATTTCCTCGATTGTGCATATATCTTCTAATAACTCAAACAGCTTGTGAAATGTCAGGTCTCGTACGGACCATTGCATACATCAAGCTACCAACAACATTTGCGTATGGTACCTTTGACATATACTCTTGTTCAACTTCATCCAATGGCGACATAGTAGTACTTAACTTAAAATGGGGAGCAAGTGGAGTACTAACTAGCTTAGTCTTGTCATCTATGCCAAAACGTTGTAGTACTCTCTTCAAATATTCTTTCTGAGATAAACAGAGTTTCTTTGAACGTCTATCTCTTATTATCTCCATGCCAAGAATTTTCTTCGCCTCACCCAGATCCTTCATCTCGAACTCCTTCTTCAATTGAATCTTCAACTTATCAATTTCTTCCGAATTCTTGGAAGCTATCAACATATCATCAACATATAGGAGAAGATATATAAAGGAACCATCTTTAAGCTTGCGCAAATACACACAATGATCGTATTTGCTTCTCTTGTACCCTTGCTGCAACATAAACTTGTCAAATCGTTTGTACCATTGTCTAGAAGATTGTTTCAACCCGTACAACGATTTTTCAAGTTTGCAAACCATATTTTCCTTTCCAGCAAATTTGAATCCTTCTGGCTGAGTCATGTAGATTTCCTCCTCCAAGTTTCCATGTAAAAACGCATTTTTTACATCCATCTGAACTAGTTCCAAATCCAATTGTGCCACCAAAGCCAACATAATTCGAATGGAGGAATGTTTTACAACTGGAGAAAATACTTCATTGTAATCAATTCCCTCCTTTTGAGCATATCCTTTGGCCACCAACCTTGCTTTGTAGCGAACATCTTCTTGGTTAGGAAATCCTTCTTTCTTTGCAAATACCCATTTGCACCCAATTGCTTTCTTTCCCTTCGGGAGATTGGCCAATCTCCATGTATGATTCTGATGAAGGGACTGTAATTCATCATTCGTGGCAATCCTCCACTTATTTTCTTCTGAACTTTGGACTGCGTCTTTATAAGTGGTGGGAACATCATCAGCTCCAATTGCGGTTGCACAAGCAACTGTCTCTATGAGACGAACAGGTTTCGTTACTTTCCTTTTTGGCATGTTGGTTGCTATTGATTCAAGTTGTTGTTGAGGTTCCTGAGTTGGAATCTCCTCTACTGGATCTCCTCCCAGAGGATAATCTTCATTTGTTTCCTCCTCTGCTTCTTGTGTAGGAAAAATAAATTTTCCCTCAAACTCCACTTGCTTAGAAGCACCATCATCTTGTTTGGTATCTTCATTTGTTACCTTGTTTACCATAGAAGATTCATCGAAGGTAACATCCTTGCTGAATATTACTTTCTTTGTCATAGGACACCATAAGCGATGTCCTTTGACTCCAGAAGTAATCCCCATAAAAATAGCCTTCTTTGCACTTGGATCCAATTTTGACTCCGTCACATGATAATATGCAGTTGAGCCAAATACGTGCAAAGAGTCATAATCTACAACAGGCTTTCCATACCATCTTTCAAATGGTGTCTTGCCATCAATAGCAGCAGATGGTAAGCGATTAATGAGGTGGCATGCATATGTAATTTCCTCAGCCCAAAATTCTTTGCCCAAGCCAGCATTGGACAACATACACCGTACCTTCTCCAGCAAGGTCCGGTTCATGCGTTCTGCCACTCCGTTCTGTTGTGGTGTATGTCTGAAAGTGAAGTGTCGGACGATGCCATCATTTTCACAGACCTTATTGAAATGATCATTTTTGTATTCACCTCCATTGTATGTGCGAATACACTTGATCCTCCTGCCCGTTTGATTCTCCACCATCGTCTTCCATTTGAGAAAAATTCCCAACACTTCATCTTTGCTCTTCATTGCATACACTCATACTCTTCGGGAAAAATCATCAACAAAGGTCACAAAATAGTGCTTCCCACACAATGAATGTGTTTTGGAAGGACCCCAAACGTCAGAGTGTACATAATCCAAAATGCCTTTAGTATTATGGATTGCTGTACCAAATTTAACCCTTGTCTGTTTCCCTTTGACACAATGCTCGCAAAACTCCAAATTGCAAGCCTTTACCCCTTTCAACAATCCTTGATCTGATAGAGTTTTCAAGGATTTTCCTCCAGCATGTCCTAAGCGCATGTGCCATAGCCTGGTTGCTTCTGCATCTTTGTTGTCACTGGATGTTACTGTCGCTGTCCCAATAACCATACTACCGAGATAACGGTACATGTTATTGTTCTTCCGATTGGCCTTCATTACCACTAGTGCACCGGAGCATACTCTCATCACTCTATTTTCTGCAATAATTTTGAACCCTTTTGATTCTAGGGCTCCCACAGAGATGAGATTTTTCTTCAAACCCGGTATATATCGAACATCTGTTAATGTTCTGATCATTCCATCATGGTTCCTTAATCGTATTGAACCAATTCCATATAAGGTAAGAGGGCTGTTATCCGCTGTTTGGACGACTCCATATTCTCCTTCTTGAAAGTCCACAAACCAATCCCTGTTGGGACACATATGATAGCTACAAGCTGAGTCCATCAACCATATGTCTGATGACGTTGACGGCTCCTGTTGTAACTAATGAGAAATCCGAATCATCACAATCAACTACATTTGAATCCATAATGGCCTTTCCGTTGTTATGTTTGGCCTTATTATTCAACTTCGGACAGTCTTTCTTCCAGTGCCCCTTTTCTCGACAAAAGGCACATTCATCTTTGTTGGGTTTAGATCTTGACTTAGATCTTCCTTTCCTTGTCCTCGTTTGATTTTGAGGACGACCCTCACGAACAGTGCTTCTCCTTCTCCGCCCTTATGTTTTTCTCGCTTTCTTTGTTCATAGTTGTATAAAGCCGAACAAACTTCTCTGAGAGAAACTTCGTCATTTCCATGGAGTAGAGTAGTTTCAAGGTGCTCGTACTCGTCGGGAAGTGACGCCAACAACATCAAGGCCAAGTCACCATCATCATAAGTTGTATCCATATTTTGCAAATCCGTGACCAACTTATTGAAACTGGTGATATGTTCATTCATCGTGGTACCGGGAACATAGGTGAAGTGAAACAGTCTCTTCTTCATGTACAATTTATTTTGACTGTTTTTCTTTAAAAACTTATCCTCCAGTGCTTTCCATAATTTACTTGCAGAAGTTTCCTTTGTGTATGGATATTTCTGCTCTCTTGCAAGGTAGGATCGAATGGTACCGCAAGCAACACGGTTGATAATTCTCCAATCTTCTTCTCCAATACCATCTGGTCTCTTTTCTTCAATAGCAAGATCTAGCCCTTGTTGAAAAAGGACATCTAGAACCTCGCCTTGCCACATCCCAAAATGTCCGGACCCGTCAAAAATTTCTACCGCAAATTTCGCATTTGACACAATTCTTGTCATAAGCGAAGATGCCAATGATGACGTATTACTGACACTTGATGTAGATTCTTCTTGTTTATTGTCTCCCATCTTTGACACAAATATTATTTAATAGCTGACAACACAAATCAAGATTATTTCCTTTCTAATGTGGAAGATCAGACTAAGCTGCAACCACAGAGCATACTAAGACAGAACCTTGACTCAGTTACCAAGATAAATCTTTTCTGATGTGGAAGATCAGACTACGCTGCAACCACAGAGCATACCGAGATAATACCTTGGCTCTGATACCAATTGTTACGGAAGCCAAATGTATATAGTGTGAATGAGTCACAACTACTATACCAAAAATTATGGCAGCCACCAAATAATAAATAAGACAATAAAGCAACAATATAAAGAACACCAAAATTTACGAGGTTCGGCTAATTTTGCCTACTCCTCGGACACAACCAATATTTTATTTCACTCCAAATACAAGTGAAATAATACTAAAGAGAGAAGATACAAATGCCTTAAGAAGATAAGAAGGCAAATGAGAGGTGTGTTTAAATCCTAAACATTAGGCCTTCTTTTATAGGGGGAAATTCTCCCCAATTCTAGTTACCCACCGATGTGGGATGGGAATTTTGACAAAATTCAACGGTAAGCACAGATGTTGACTTAGAATTAGACTTCCCTCATCCATCAATTTCTAGGATATGTCATCTAAAAACTTTTATACTTAATCTTCCAAATCCGCAACCTCAGCCATATCCTCTGATATTACCATCGGAAATTTTGACAATGTCGCAACTAAGGCACCTTTGTTTGGACTGGAGTTGCTTGCCATTTCATGATGAGCCTACAAAGAAAAGTTTGGTTCTGAAAAATAATGTCTGTCCGGATGGAATCCTTGGTATTGTACTGAGTCTTTCTTTAGACTATTTCCCAATTTAAATTAACGAAGCTGCAGATACGCGGCGTCCAAGAAGACTTTGGTAATCGCGAGGACATGTATGATTTTCACTACTTAGATCAGCTCGAGGAATTGGAATTTCATCTTAGCTATCCACTTGCTGCTTGTTTCGTTGAAAGCATTGCACCTTCAGGTGCTGCCCCAGAAGAATTTCTGCAGCTTGGGAAGCAAAAAGTAACAGGAATTTTGATGGAGAATTCATATACGCCCTTTTCTTCACCTTTACTCCTTCCTCCTCCACATGCTTTTCCACTATAACTCAAGAAATTAGCGTTTCGCGGGACTTATTTGCAGTGCAAGGATTTGAACATTGTTGGTAATTAAACTAGAAGGGAATGCCTTCACAGGCGAGGAGTATGGAAGGGTACGTTTCCTTGCTTGACGTTCCTACTACTAAAAGATTTGGAGATTCGATACTGGAGAGCCAGTTGTGATCACTTTCCGCGCCTTGAACAACTATTTCTCAAAGATTGCTGGTATTTGAATTCAACCCCTCGAGATTTTACAGATATAATCACACTTGCTCTAATTGACATAAGTGACTATGTAAAATCTATCGGGATGTCAGCCGAGCAGATTCAACAGGACATGCAAGACAACTATGGAACATCTGTTGCTTGTATTTCTGGTTCAAAATTATTTAAGCTAAGGCTAAAGCTTGTTTCAATGTATTTTCAGTTTGTTTAGAGAACTGTTATACAGAATATCTATTTTTGGAGCTATTTATCTTGTAATATATGTACACTTTTGATTGGTGAAAAACACAGAACCAAACGAATAACTACTACAATTGTTTTGCTCAAGTAATTACTTGCATCAGGATATAATATCTCCTTTGTTACTTTCATATGGTTCACTTGTGATTAGCATACTTTGGATGCAATCTATTCACACCAATATGCGCACACTGCTCTATTTCCTTATAAGGACAATGTTTGTTGGCGCCGATGCAACAATAACTATAAAACTCCCACAAGTGGGATATGCGGAGGGTGGTTAGCACGCAGCCTTACTCCTACCTTATGTAGGTAGATAAGCGATTTCCGATAGACCCTCGGCTCAAGACAAACATGCATAATCATAACAATATATAGAAAGAAAATGCAGTAGTGTGAAAGTCAGAAAGCTATCATCCACTTTCACGACTAACTGTTGCTACCATAGCAAAAGAAATTTGCAGATCATTGAATGAGAAGTTTTCATTTCCTGGTTTATTCAGGACTATTTTTATTATAATCCACCAACATATAGAAAAGACTAAACAAAACTCCAACTCTGACCTACCAAAATTTAGAACATACAAAACAAAAATCCACCAAAATTGGAATTGCTAAATTGCTCACTGGAACCATTTATGGAACACACAATATGTACAGAAAATTTGGAGTATTTAAAAAAAAACTTAGAATCATATATAATTATGTTATGAATTGACATTTCTTTCATATATAATCAGTTTCTACAGAAAACAAAAAAAGAAATCAAGGAACATTATAGAAAGAAAGAACATGTAGGTATAAGAACTTACACATTATTGAAGGGATTTGAATAGATACAATGACAACATAAAGAATTTTTACACTGTCAATGCAATTTAACTCATTAAAGAAGGTACTTGTTCTATTATCAAGGTTACTATATTCAGTTTGCTATAAAGAATTATATGGCTCACGTAAAGATCAGATTCTTATTTGTGATCGCATATTTTCCCAAGACATTATATCTTGTTGAGTAGTTCTGAATCTTTAAAGCACAAACGGGATATTGTTATGGCCAAATTTAGGAAGTAAAATTAGCATTACTTTTATTAATCTTGAGAAAGATCGATCAAAGCAACTGTACCAATGACATTTTTATTTGATATTTCAATTCCGCAAGCTGATCAATATGTTTCTTCTTCATCGTCTTCCTCTTCCTCTTCTTCGTCATCTTCCTCTTCCTTTTCAGGCATGAGCTCGCCCTCCTGTTATATAAGGAACTTTTTAATCCAAAATTTCAATATCTCGACCTGATTTAAGTAGCAAAAATAATGAAGGATGTTTCCCTCACTTCATTACCGCACAGTTGCAACTTCTTTAGATCGCGAAGCAGTTTAAAGAAAGATATAAGAATTAAATATAAGGAAGAAGATGTCTTACTATATCGACCACAAGGGAGGAACTACCATAGTTGTCAAGCATATCCTGTTGAATTTGCTTGGCAGAATTCCCAACAGATTCTGCACACCCAGTTACACCAATACGAGCAAGTGTGGTTATATCTGCAAAATCTTGAGGGATTGAATCCAAATAACGACAATAGACAATAGATAGTCGTTCGAGGCAGGGAAAGTGATGACAATTAGCTCTCCAGTACTGAAAATCCACATCTTCCAGGTACAAGTACTTCAAACGAGGAAAACCGTGGTCCGCTACTTCCCACTCTTTGTCTTTACAGGTATCAACTATTAGATTAAGAACCTCGAGTTTGGGCAATTTACCAACAATGCTCAAATCCTTCCACCACAAATAAGTCCTATTAAGAGTTAATTTCTTCAAATTTTGTGGAAAAGCATCTGGAGGAGGTAGGAGCAAAGGTGGGACAGCATGTGTAGGAGTTGGACCTCGCATTTTCAGAAACATCATACGATCTTGTGGAGTAGCACCTGAAGGTGTAATGCTTTCTTGAGACATATGAAATTCCAATTCCTCGAGTTGATCTAAGCAGCGAAAATCATAGAGGTCCTTGAGACTACGAAAGTCTTCTTCAACACCCCTTATTTCCAACTTCTTTAAATTGGGAAATAGTCTGAAGAAAGATCCAGTACAATACAATGGATTCCACCCCAAGAGATATTGCAAATTTTTCAGAACCAAAATGTTCTCTGTAAGCTCATGAAAATGCAAGTAATTCCAGCCCAAATGGAGGTGCCTCAGTTGCGGCATAGTCAAAATTTCAGATGGTAATATCAGAGGATGTCGTGGGGACCGGGAAAGTGGCTGATCAAGAATAAAAGTTTTCAAATAACATAGTCTAGCTATGGATGGAGGAATGTCTATTGATGAGGGAGTCTCTTTTCCTAGATAGTAATGCACGGTAGGAGAAAGACGCAAAGCTAGGTATCTCAAGTGAATTAGATCAAGTATCCCACTGGGAAAAACAATAAAGTTCATAAAAGCAAGATTTAGTACTCTTACCAACTTGAAAGGCAACAACTCTGACATGAACCCTGACTTCCTATTGAAAAAGAAAATAGAACGAGCCTCATTAATAGGACGTGATCTAGCCATTTGTTTCCCAATAACACGGTAGTTAAATTGGTTACTGGTCTGACCTCGACTATTCGAGGAAAAACGCATGGATTGTGCACATGGATTTTGATCATTTCTTCCTCCAATAAAATTCACAATATTCATGTTCCGAGCTTCCTTCAAGCAGAGCTCGCGGATCACATCATGTATTCTACAAACCTTGACACTTCCCTCAACTGTCAGATAGTGGATGGAAATTAAACTTCTATCTATTAGATCTTTCAGACATTTTTCTGCCACTTCTTCTATGCTTTTCATCTCCTCTAACTTCAAAAATCCCTCTGCTACCCATAATTCCAAGAGTTCATCGACATAAATCTCAGCATCCTCCGGGAAGATTCCAAAATAGAGAAAACATGCTTTTAGGTGATGTGGCAAGTGATGGTAACTCAAAGCAAGCACTCTCATGCATTGGACGTCAACATTAATGCTTACCATTGAACTTACTTTCTTGGCAACACTTTGCCATTCACCCAATGCTTTACCAATTTTGGAGAGAAGTCCTGCAATCACAGTAATTGCTAGAGGTAATCCTCCGCATTTTAATGCAATTTCTTTTCCAAGTTTTACAAATTCAGGAGAGAAACAATCGTTCTCAAAGACCTTTCTGTGCAGTAAATCCCAGCTTTCATTAAAATCTAAAAGGCGCATTTGACAAGGAGGATTACCTGAGCTAGCATATTTAGCTACTTCCACATTCCGAGTGGTCAAGAGTATTCTGCTTCCATTGGTGTAGTCCGGGAAACATAACTTTATATCATCCCAAGCTTCTGAAGTCCATATGTCATCAATGAGGATCAAGTATCTCCTGCCTTTTAAAAGCTTTTGCAGTTGGTCTGCTAGTTGGCCATCATCTTGCTCAAAATATTCATTAGTCCTTCCACTTATAGAAGAAAGAAGGCCTAGTAGTATATTTCTTTTGCAATACTCTTGTGAAATAGTAACTTTTGCACGAATGTCAAAGCGAGACATAATGAATGGATCAGTATAAAGCTTGTTAGCTAAAGTTGTCTTACCGATGCCACCCATCCCTGTAATGGAGACAACTTCTAGTTCACTCGATCCTCTTGCAACTCGATCCTGCATCATCTCGAACTCACTTTCATGGCCAATCATAATATTATCGGGCACTACAACACGTTCAGGTATACTGGCTAGAGATAAATTTTGTGCTTTCAAACCTTTGATGTTAGTGTACCAGTCCCGTATTGCCATCCACTGCATCATGATGGAATCAATGCGTTCTACCGCTTGTTCCAAGCAACAACAGAGTTTCCAGAAAGCGTTGCTCCGTAAAGTTTGTGTTTTTAAACAAAGAACTTCTATTGATCTCGAGTCAACCTTATCTTCTGCATTGAATACTACATCTACGATTTCAGCTTCCAAGCTTGGCAGTGCTTCAATATCCTCTGTTGTTATATTAGAGGGTTTCTCCATAATAGATCTCAAGGATTCAAGCTTTTCATGGAACGATTGCAAATTACGTCCAGTAAGTTGCATAGATTGTTGTATGGTGTTCATAAGAGAAGTAATAGCAGCATAAGCCATAATTAAGTGTGTGATAAAAATAGGAATGTTTGTGCAGAGAGAAGAAGCAGAATATCTCTCAATTGGGAAAAAAAAGCAGAACCTCTTTTTTTTGCTTAATTTCCACAAGTTGGTAATTTCTCAATTTTAAAAACAGAAAGTGGACATAGTTATTGAATTTCTTTGTACAAATACAAAGTCTTTTTGACAAAGTTGAGCATTGTTCTTTTCGAATCTATCTGCTTTTTCATGCGGAAGCCAAATGTATATAGTGTGAATAAGTCACAACTACTATACCAAAATTATGGCAGCCACCAAATAATAAATAACACAATAAAGCAATAAGAAAAGGAACACCAGAATTTACGAGGTTCGGCTAATTTTGCCTACTCCTCGGACACAACCAATATTTTATTCCACTCCAAATACAAGTGAAATAATACTAAAGAGAGAAGATACAAATGCCTTAAAGAGATAAGAAGGCAAATGAGAGGTGTGTTTAAATCCTAAACATTAGGCCTTCTTTTATAGGGAGAAAATCCCCCCAACTTCACTTCCCAACCGATGTGGGATGAAATTTTGTCAAACTTCAACAAATCTCCACCTTGACAAAAATTCTACATCTTCAATTTTCTCTCTATAACAAATTTTGGTTGTGTCTTCATCTTCAATCTTCAGTGTTCAACAATGTTGATCAAATCCAAACAATGTTGAAACTTGATCGCTGTCACCACCTTTGTCAGCATATCAGCAGGATTCTCCGTAGTATGAATTTTCTTCACCGTAACTCCACCTTCTTCTATGATTTCTCGTACGAAGTGATACCGAACATCAATGTGCTTCGTCCTTGCATGATAAACTTGGTTCTTCGCTAATTGAATAGCACTTTGACTATCACAAAAATTGTGATACCCTTTTGTTCAACACCAAGCTCCTTTAGCAATCCTTGAAGCCAAATTGCCTCCTTCACAGCCTCTGTAATAGCCATGTACTCTGCCTCTGTTGTAGACAAAGCAATCGTTGACTGCAAAGTAGACTTCCAACTAACTGGTGCCTTTACAAAAGTAAACACATAACCAGTAGTTGATCTACGTTTGTCCAGATCACCCGCAAAATCTGAGTCACAATATCCAACTACAGACTGATTGCCTTCCCGCTCAAAAACTAACCCGACATCTACAGTATTATGAATATACCGTAGAATCCACTTCACAGCTTGCCAATGCTCCTTTCCCGGATTATGCATATATCTGCTAATAACTCCAACAGCTTGTGAAATGTCAGGTCTCGTACAGACCATTGCATACATCAAGCTACCAAAAGCATTTGCGTATGGTACCTTTGACATATACTCTTGTTCAGCTTCATACAATGGCGACATAGTAGTACTTAGCTTAAAATGGGAGCAAGTGGAGTACTAACTGGTTTAGTCTTGTCATCTATGCCAAAACGTTGTAGTACTCTCTTCAAATATTCTTTCTGAGATAAACAGAGTTTCCTTGAATGTCTATCTCTTATTATCTCCATGCCAAGAATTTTCTTCGCCTCACCCGGATCCTTCATCTCGAACTCCTTCTTCAGTTGAATCTTCAACTTATCAATTTCTTCCGAATTCTTGGAAGCTATCAACATATCATCAACATATAGGAGAAGATATATAAAGGAACCATCTTTAAGCTTGCGCAAATACACACAATGATCGTATTTGCTTCTCTTGTACCCTTGCTGCAACATAAACTTGTCAAATCGTTTGTACCATTGTCTAGAAGATTGTTTCAACCCGTACAACGATTTTTCAAGTTTGCAAACCATATTTTCCTTTCCAACAACTTTGAATCCTTCTGGCTGAGTCATGTAGATTTCCTCCTCCAAGTTTCCATGTAAAAACGCAGTTTTTACATCCATCTGAACTAGTTCCAAATCCAACTGTGCTACCAAAGCCAACAGAATTCGAATGGAGGAATGTTTTACAACTGAAGAAAATACTTCATTGTAATCAATTCCCTCCTTTCGAGCATATCCTTTGGCCACCAATCTTGCTTTGTAGCGAACATCTACTTGGTTAGGAAATCCTTCCTTCTTTGCAAATACCCATTTGCACCCAATTGCTTTCTTTCCCCGTTCGGGAGATTGGCCAATCTCCATGTATGATTCTGATGAAGGGACTGTAATTCATCATTCATGGCAATCCTCCACTTATCTTCTTCTGAACTTTGGACTGCGTCTTTATAAGTGGTGGGAACATCATCAACTGCAATTGCGGTTGCACAAGCAACTGTCTCTATGAGACGAACAGGTTTCGTTACTTTCCTTTTTGGCCTGCTGGTTGCTATTGATTCAAGTTGTTGTTGAGGTTCCTGAGTTGGAATCTCCTCTACTGGCTCTCCTCCCAGAGGATAATTTTCATTTGTTTCCTCCCCTGCTTCTTGTGTAGAAAAAATAAATTTTTCCTCAAACTCCACCTGCTTAGAAGGACCATCATCTTGTTTGGTATCTTCATTTGTTACCTTGTTTACCATAGCAGATTCATCGAAGGTAACATCCCTGCTGAATATTACTTTCTTTGTCATAGGACACCATAAGCGATGTCCTTTGACTCCAGAAGTAATCCCCATAAAAATAGCCTTCTTTGCCCTTGGATCCAATTTTGACTCCGTCGCATGATAATATGCAGTTGAGCCAAATACGTGCAAAGAGTCATAATCTACAGCAGGCTTTCCATACCATTTTTCAAATGGTGTCTTGCCATCAATAGCAGCAGATGGTAAGCGATTAATGAAGTGGCATGCATATGTAATTGCCTCAGCCCAAAATTCTTTGCCCAAGCCAGCATTGGACAACATACACCGTACCTTCTCCAGCAAAGTCCGGTTCATGCGTTCTGCCACTCCATTCTGTTGTGGTGTATGTCTCACAGTGAAGTGCCGTACGATGCCATCATTTTCACAGACCTTATTGAAATGATCATTTTTGTATTCACCTCCATTGTCTGTGCGAATACACTTGATCCTCCTGCCCGTTTGACTCTCCACCATCGTCTTCCATTTGAGAAAAATTCCCAGCACTTCATCTTTGCTCTTCATTGCATACACCCATACTCTTCGGGAAAAATCATCAACAAAGGTCACAAAATAGTGCTTCCCACTCAATGAAGGTGTTTTGGAAGGACCCCAAACATCAGAGTGTACATAATCCAAAATGCCTTTAGTATTATGGATTGACTGTACCAAATTTAACCCTTGTCTGTTTCCCTTTGACACAATGCTCGCAAAACTCCAAATTGCAAGCCTTTAACCCTTTCAACAATCTTTGATCTGATAGAGTTTTCAAGGATTTTCCTCCAGCATGTCCCAAGCGCATGTGCCACAGCCTGGTTGCTTCTGCCTCTTTGTTGTCACTGGACGTCACTGTCGCTGTCCCAATAACTGTATTACCGAGATAACGGTACATGTTATTGTTCTTCCGATTGGCCTTCATTACCACTAGTGCACCGGAGCATACTCTCATCACTCCATTTTCTGTAATAATTTTGAACCCTTTTGATTCCAGGGCTCCCACAGAGATGAGATTTTTCTTCAAACTCGGTACATATCGAACATCTGTTAATGTTCTGATCATTCCATCATGGTTCCTCAATCGTATTGAACCAATTCCATATGAGGTAAGAGGGCTGTTATCCGCTGTTTGGACGACTCCATATTCTCCTTCTTGAAAGTCCACAAACCAATCCTCGTTGGGACACATATGATAGCTACAAGCCGAGTCCATCAACCATATGTCTGATGACGTTGACGGCTCCGATTGTAACTAATGAGAAATCCGAATCATCACAATCAGCAACATTTGAATCCATAATGGCCTTTCCATTGTTATGTTTGGCCTTATTATTCAACTTCGGACAGTCTTTCTTCCAGTGCCCCTTTTCTCGACAAAAGGCACATTCATCTTTGCTGGGTTTAGATCTTGACTTAGATCTTCCTTTTCTTGTCCTCGTTTGATTTTGAGGACGACCCCTCACGAACAGTGCTTCTCCTTCTCCGCCCTTCTGTTTTTCTCTCTTTCTTTGTTCATAGCTGTACAAAGCCGAACAAACTTCTCTGAGAGAAACTTCGTCATTTCCATGGAGTAGAGTAGTTTCAAGGTGCTCGTACTCGTCAGGAAGTGACGCCAACAACATCAAGGCCAAGTCACCATCATCATAAGTTGTATCCATATTTTGCAAATCCGTGACCAACTTATTGAAACTGGTGATATGTTCATTCATCGTGGTACCAGGAACATATGTGAAGTGAAACAGTCTCTTCTTCATGTACAATTTATTTTGATTGTTTTTCTTCAAAAACTTATCCTCCAGTGCTTTCCATAATTTACTTGCAGAAGTTTCCTTTGTGTATGGATATTTCTGCTCTCTAGCAAGGTAGGATCGAATGGTACCGCAAGTAACACGGTTGATAATTCTCCAATCTTCTTCTCCAATACCATCTAGTCTCTTTTCTTCAATAGCAAGATCTAGCCCTTGTTGAAAAAGGACATCTAGAACCTCGCCTTGCCACATCCCAAAATGTCCGGACCCGTCAAAAATTTCTACCGCAAATTTCGCATTTGACACAATTCTTGTCATAAGCGAAGATGTCAATGATGACGTATTGCTGACACTTGATGTAGATTCTTCTTGTTTATTATCTCCCATCTTTGACACAAATATTATTTAATAGTTGACGACACAAATCAAGATTATTTCCTTTCTGATGTGGAAGATCAGACTAAGCTGCAACCACAGAGCATACTGAGGCAGAATCTTGACTCAGTTACCAAGATAAATCTTTTATGATGTGGAAGATCAGACTACGCTGCAACCACAGAGCATACCGAGATAATACCTTGGCTCCGATACCAATTGTTGCGGAAGCCAAATGTATATAGTGTGAATAAGTCACAACTACTATACCAAAATTATGGCAACCACCAAATAATAAATAAGACAATAAAGCAATAAGAAAAGGAACACCAGAATTTACGAGGTTCGGCTAATTTTGCCTACTCCTCGAACACAACCAATATTTTATTCCACTCCAAATACAAGTGAAATAATACTAAAGAGAGAAGATACAAATGCGTTAAGAAGATAAGAAGGCAAATGAGAGGTGTGCTTAAATCCTAAACATTAGGCCTTCTTTTATAGGGAGAAAATCCCCCCAACTTCACTTCCCAACCGATGTGGGATGAAATTTTGTCAAACTTCAACATTTTCATGATAGTAACTTTGTCTAGAGTGGAGCGGACTGTGGACCAAGCAGGAAATGTGATGGAAGCTAACTTTGTCTTAAAGTAATAAAAGAAATTAAGACCTTTGCTCTTTTGCTTTTTAAATTACCAACTTGTGGCTGTTCGTCCATTCTCATTTTGAGAGGAAATCCCTATTGCATGAGACCAGAGGTGGTTGGTAACAATAAATTGTAACAATATGGATCTTTTGACAAGAAATGTGAAATCTTCATCCTTACTCAACACTAATTTGCGCATAAAATCTTCCTGCTATACATCTCTTTGACAAATTTAAGAGAAAAAAGAGACCTCTGGTCTTTGTCTTTGCATTTGTTTATTTGAGAGATTAGCAAAGTAGGGTCAGTGCATACTTTTAGGATGTGATAATTATCACTAATTCTCATTTCCATTTCTGAAGTGGAGAATATGTTCTTTTTTAAAAGAGACCAACCACCAAAACCCCTGCTTTTACCCCATGAGATCTTCTTTAGTTGGCTTTTGAACCAAAGATAGAAGATAGTATTCAATAGAAGTTTCTTTGATGCTTTTTTTTTTGTTTGATTCTTTTCATTTGCCGTGTTGGCGACGTGTCTCATGGACAAAAAGAGCAAACCGGTGCATTATGCTCCCGTTATGCGCGGTGTTCGGTGAAGGGCCGGACCACAAGAGTCTATTGTACGCAGTCTTACCATGCTATTTCCACGGCTCGAACCCGTGATCTCCTGGTCACATGACAACAACTTTAGTGGTTACGCCAAGTCTCCTCTTCTCATAGACAAATTTAATAAATAGTAGAAAGACCCTTTGCTTCTTCTGTTTTTAAATTGTGAGAATACGAGCTTATTACACAGTGCCTCTACTATCACACTGAGAGATTCTGCCTTGTTTATGCACAAACTATCCCTATTGTCATAAAACACTTAAGAGAGAGAGAGACATGTCTTATTTTGCTATTACTTCCCTTATGAACACCATACATGATACAACAATCTATGCAAGTTACTCGATGTAACTTCCAATTGTTCTATGAAAAGCTTGAATCCTTGAGAGCTAATATGGAGAAACCATGGAAAGCAACATACGATCTTGAGGCATTGGCAAGCTTGGAAGCTGAAATCACAGAGCTAGCATGCAGGGCAGGAGTTATGGTCATATCTCGCTTTGACGTTCGTGCAAAAGCAACTCTTTCACAAGAGTATTGTGCGAGAAATGTACTCGCAGGCCTTCTTTCTTCTGTAGGTGGAAAGTCTGATGAATTTCATGAGCAGCAAGAGAACGTGCAACTAACGGACCGACTGCAAAAGCTTCTAAAATGCGGGAGGTACTTGATTGTCATTGATAACATATGGACAACAGAAGCTTGGGATGATATAAACAACAGGATTCGAATACTCCTGACCACTCGAAACATGGAGGTGGCTGAATGTGCTAGCTCAGGTAAGCCTCCTTATCAAATGCGTCTGTTGAATTTCAATGAAAGTTGGAATTTACTACACATGAAGGTCTTGCAGAAAGAATCATTTTCCACTGAATTTGAAACAATTGGGAAGCAAATTGCATTAAATTACAAAGGATTGTCTCTAGCAATTCTTGTGATTGCCGGACTTCTCTCCAAAATTGGCAAAGCATTGGATGAGTGGCAAAGTGTTGCCGAGAGTGTAAATTCAGTGGTAAGCACAGATGTTGAAGCCCAATGCATGAGAGTGCTGGACTTGAGTTACCTAAAACCATGCTTTCTATATCTTGCAATCTTCCCAGAAGATGAACTGATTTTTATAGATAAACTTGTGGAATTATGGTCAGCAGAGGGATTCTTGAAGATAGAAAAGATGAAAAACTTAGAAAAAGTGGTAGAAAAATATCTAAAAGATCTTATGGATAGAAGTTTAATTTCCGTCCACAAAATGAGTTTCAATAGAAAAATCGAGAGTTGTAGAATGCATGATCTGACCCGTGAACTCTGCTTTGGAGTATATTTTTCCTCTAATAATCGATGTCTTTGACTCTCTCTCATGCCTTGGAGTATTATTTAAGAGCTAGAATTAGAGCCCGTTTTGCTTAGTTAATTTAGAGTAGCTGATAAGCATATGTGCTGAAAAACACTTTTAAGTGTTGAAGCTAATTTATTTAAGTGTTTGAAGCTACAGATGTGAATCCCATTCTCATCAAATTATCTAGTGCAAGGCAGGCTTCATGTACCACAATCCACACTAAACATGCAACTCTAGGAAGTAAATCATTTGCTATTGCCAATCCTTACTGTTGCGACTTGAAAGTCTGTTGCAACTTGGCACTGTTACCTAACCTGGTGTAACTGTATCACAACATCAGCTATTTTAAAGGAATCTGCCACTTCCGTTGACAATTAACTTGTCGAGCTAAACTCCTTTCGCCCAGTTATTCCATTATGACACTTCCATACATATATCAATCACCTAACCCGTCATACTTTCAATCCGAACACCTAACCTGTCATACTTTGATTGGGGAGGGGGGGGGGGGGGTTATACAAATTTGACAGAACCAGAGATATTTTACTAAGCCGTCATCTTTCCCCGATCTAGTGTTCCAGTTGGATGTGTGTTTATGCTCTATATCAGCAAATTTAGTGTTGTTACTGTAAAATGGTGAAATGAGAGGGCTTATTGTAACAGAAAGCAGCCATCTATTACACATTGCTTAGGAATCAGTTCTCAATTTCGGTTGACCAATCGCTCTTACCAACTTCACATGATCACATCCCCAATTATCTAAGAATCTCTAAAAAATTAATAATAAACATTATATAAAGAGTTTTGTTTTTAAAAATGTGACGACCCAAAGGGTCATCACTTGTTTTATTAATCATTCTGAACTTTTGAGGTCTTGAAAACCCCAATTATAGTTGCCTCGATTTGCGTGCACAGTCCGGGCATAAAGTTGGAAAATATTTATGTTGAAATATGTGAAATATGTGAAAAAGTTGAAGAATTTTGATATTAATATTGATATGGTTGACTTTGGTCAACATTTTTGGTAAACGGACCGGATCCGTGATTTGACTGTCTCAGAAAATCCGTAGAAAAATATGGAACTTGGGCATATGCCCGGAATTGAAATCCGAGGTCTAGAACCCCGGTAAAAGAATTTTTCTGTTAAATTATTTTCCGAAAATGTTTAAGGAAAATGAAACTGAATTTTGATTAAAAAGTACTGGTATCGGGCTTGTATTATGGTTCTGACGCCCGGTACAGGTCATATATATTGGTTAAGCGCTTCCTGTAAAGTTTGGTTGAAAACGGACGTCGTTTGACGTGTTTCGGCCTTAAATTGGAAATTTTGGAAATTATGAAATTTTAAAGAATTCTTGAGTTTTAAGGCTCAATTCATTGATCTTGATGTTATTTTAGCGATTTGATCGCGCGAGCAAGTTCGTACGATGTTTTTGAGTTAGTGTGCATATTTGGTTTGGAGCCCCGAGGGCTCGGGAGTGTTTCGGAGGTGATTCGGGGTGTTTTTGGACTTAGGAAACTGGCAGATTTTCTGCAATTTTTACACAAACATTTTACTCTACGCGATCGCGGCCTTGTACACGCGATCGCACTGCCTTGTCAAATTACTCAACGCGATCGCAGCCGTCTGCACGCGATCGCGTAGCCTTCCGTTCTCCTTCAACGCGATCGCGACCCTGTTCACGCGATCGCGTAGTACAAATAAGCCACCCAAGCGAAATTCTTATACGCGATCGCATCATTGACCACGCGATCGCGTAGTGTTGAATATTTGCCTTCCGCGATCGCGACCCAGTTCACGCGATCGCGTAGAACAAAATCGTTGCCCAGTGAATTTAATCCCAAAACAGAACAGAAACGGGATAAAAATCCCATTTCTGTTCAACTCTCTTCTCCACAGCTCCTTGGACGATTTTTGAGCGATTCTTCATCAAACTTCTTGGGTAAGTGATTCTTAACTCGTTTTCTTCATTTTCCATCAATATTATTTGAATTCCTAAGCCTAATTAGGTGTAAATGGGTAGAAAAATTGAGAATTTAGTATAGTAAGGGTTTTCAAAGAATTTGCGATCTAGAACTCGTTTTGGAGTCGAACTTAAGAACAAATTGTATATTTGAACTCATGGAGGATTGGGTGAACTTATTTTGGTTCGAAACTTGAGTTTCGATTATGTGGGCTCGGGGTCGATTTTTACTATTCCGGGGCAGAATGTTGTAAAAATTATATTTAGCAATATGAACTAGTTTGTTAAATAGAATTGACGATATTAAATCAATTGTGTATAGATACGATTGGATTGGAGACAAATTCGAAAGGAAAAGGCATTGCTACGGATTGAATCGTTCGTAAACATTCGAGGTAAGTGTTTGTTCTATCCTAGCTTGAAGGAATAGGAATTTAGTTATGAATAAATTGTTGATTAAGAGTTATTGGTGTTATACCGGTAATGGAGATAAATTGTTGAAATTATTATTAATTATTGGTTTAAAACCGGTAATTATAAATATTGTTGATGTAGAGATTATTGGCTAAATGCCGAGCGGGTGGTACGCCTACCACGAGATATGAAATGAAAGTAAGAATTATTCTGTTGATTAGATTATTCTGGATATCACGAGTTATTGACTGTTATTTCAGAGCAGAGTTTTTCCTTATAAATGTATTGTATATATATATATTGTGAGCACGTGATTTTTGCCTTACTTGAGAAGTACTCCTAGAAAATTCAAAAATAAAAAATAGTTTCGTATTGGGTATCATTTTTGTGATTTTGTGTTATTCTATCTTTTGTGTGCACGTTTATTTATTTAAATTAAGAATACAAAAAAATATATGCTAAGTTTTGCATTTTTAGTGTTTGATGTCGAAATTATGTGATTTGCATTTTTAGGTGATATGTAATTGTGTGGGATAGTGGTATATATATATATATATATACATGTACATATATACATATATACATGTAGTAATGAAACCAGATCTGGGCCATAATTTGGTCCAAAAACCAGGCCCAAACGAATCCCACCTGGTCCAGTCCAACCCGCCTCCAGCAAGACCCAAACGACGTCGTTTTTGTCTTTGGTAAAGAGATCCAAGCCATTGATCTGTGTTGATCGGATGGATCACATTAATCCCCCCCATCTTTTGATCCTGGCCGTTGGATTCTCATGATCCAACGGCTAAGATTAAACACCCCTTTTAATTACCCAAACCCTTCCCAAACCCTAATTCCCATTCATTTCGTCTCTCTTCAGAGAGCAAATACAATTGCCGCCTCACACCACCACAGACCGCCGGCCGGAAATCGTCTCCGCCGGCGGCAGCACCCCAAACCACCCCAAAATAACACCAAACAATCTCCCACACCCCCTCTACATGAATCCGGCGTCAGTTAGCTTCGAACGTTACTCGAACGCCTCGAATATCCGTTCGAACTTCACCGGAGTTTGAAAATCCATCCCAAATCACTTCAAAATCGCACCATAAACTCCCCTCACCTCCCCCACACTCCCACTAACGTTAGTCTAGTTCGAATCTAACCCGAACTACCCAAACCCCAAAAATCTCGGCCATGAACCCTTATTCGGATTTATGCCTAATTGAGGTCTAATAGACCTTAATTGGGATGTTTTCACTATTGAAAACACCTCAATTAAGGTCCATTGGCCTCAATAGCAAAAGGTCCAAGCCCGAGTGAATCCAAGAGCAAATCCGAGTTTATCTCCTCTTTGAGTCCCTAAGGTAAAACTTCCCTTTTCCTTATTCTATTCGCTTATATTAGTATTCGTTTGTTTGTTTAAATTAAATTCCGTTGATTTGTCGAACTTTTCTTAATGGTTCTGTT
The DNA here is from genome assembly GCA_032618575.1 of Nicotiana noctiflora. NCBI lineage: Eukaryota > Viridiplantae > Streptophyta > Magnoliopsida > Solanales > Solanaceae > Nicotiana > Nicotiana noctiflora. The sequence continues at coordinate 81,418 of JASVEL010012018.1, read as the reverse complement.
CCCATCCTCCAAGGCTTTTTATTTGGCCCGTATTTGTTGTTGTTGTGATCTCCGGGAGTGTATTCGCTATTAGAATAAACATTCGACTCGAGTTAACAATCGTCGAATGATTAAATCCCCTGTTTTTCTGAATCTGTCCGAATTTGTCGAGTCACTGCTTCTGCTTGATTGACTGTTATTAATTGTGTATATTACAATTGGTCGAGCATCGTCGATTAGTTATATAAGTCTCTTTGCTTAGAACAAAGCTAGTTAAAACTGACAGATTTCCATTTTTTTGAGTATGGTGTTGAACTTAAGTCTAATTTTGTTTGTGGTGTGAAACCTTGGGGATTGTTTGTTTCCTTGTTTGAATTGAAATGTTATACTTAGTAATTGTTGATTCTGTTGTCAAATTAGGAAGTTATTTGAAACAGAAATGGGGTTTGGAATTAGCTGACTAGGAAAATAGGTGTTAGCATCTTTGAAATATCCCTGGTGCCCTGCACATGAAGCTGGACAGTGGAGTCTGCTGTCACTGCAGGGCACTTAGCCTTGTCTGGGCAGAAACTATAGTTAACTAATAAAGTCCATACATGGACAAGGGATAGTGGAAGTTCAGGGACAGTGGGCTGGAAACAGAGAGGGGATGGGCTGGGCAAAGAGAGGGATGGGCAGATGTATTCCCTGATGCTTTTTGGCCCTGATAAGTGGTGGTTTCAGCTATAAAAGGGGAGAGATAGAGAATACATTGGGGGGTACCTGGAGATTCATATATACATACACACTGAGAGTAACAAAAGAGGGATAGACAGTGAGAATTGGAGAGAACCAGAGTAATTGGAGAGAAAAGAATATTGAAATACATACAGAGGGGTCTGGGAGTTTAAACAGAGACACACACATAGAGATATAGAGGGAGATACATTGAAAAGACTCAAGAAACATAGAAACAGAATAAGGGTTCATTTGAGGAATAGAGAGCTGTGGCATTAAGTTGAAGTTTAGCCCTTAGAAGTTGAAAACAGATTCAACACCTGAGAGTATAAGTTGAACATGCTGTTCCATTGAACTCTTATTCACTTTCAAGTTCAATTGGGTACCTGAGTTTGGTTATCACTGTTGGGGTGTCACAAGTTGAAAAATCATCGCATATATTGCTTGAAATCCTTATTTGTTGGTGTTGGTGTGACTGTTTGCTTCTGCTATAATTGGTCCTGGGCTATCGACTGTTTGAACCACGTTTGATCTTTGCTGTTGCATTACTGTTGGCACTGCTGTTGCTGATTTTCTCCTCCTATTACCATTTCAGGTACACATTGTATCTCCAAGCTTGGTTTATGAAATAGAAGCTGCTTTTGTTTTCTATCTATTCTGTTAAGTTTACATTTCTTCCTGGATTGTTGTTGTACTGTTGCTCTTAAGCTGTACATAGATGTTGGACTGGTTCAGATTTTAGTTGGGTAACTGAATATTTGGTATTGTCAAAAACAGCAAGTCAGTGTGCTTGAGGACTGAAATACTGTTAAAAATATAAGCTGTTTGGAGTCTGTTTCACGTTTTAAAATGATGGATATAATTAAAACGTGTGGCAGTGATTAGATTGAGTTCTTATTTATAGAATTGATAGAATAGGTAAACGTGTGTATAACAGCAATTAGGGGCTCGTGTGTATTAATCGATATTGCTAAAAATTGTCTGTAAACCGTGAGGAAAAGTAGCAATTTTATCCAGATGCTTGCTGTTAAAGTTCAACTCAAATAAGTGGATTTGGAAGCAATTGTCTTTGAAAAATAGATAAGTTTGAATGCCATCTCTACCATGTATTGTTCCTTTTTTTATAATTTTTGTCTTTAGTAAAGCATAATTGGTTCCTAGATTAGGTAGTATTCATTTGGGAGAGTTTTGTCTAGAAAGGCACACGGTAGAGTAGTCTGGTGCCTGTGTTTGGGTTTAAAACTCAGATTTTATTCTCCTTCGTATTGGGCTCAGCTATGCGTGTGATCGTTATATACATCATTCTTAAATTAGAGTTAAAACCGTTAAAAGAGCCCCGAATCGTAAATTTATTCATTACAATACATGTAGGACTAGGTATTAATTTAACATTAGGGACAAAAACAAAGTAGACCACGTAGTTCACCCTAAGATTGGTCTTTAATAAAAGAGAGATGAGCCTCGCCGCACTAAACACACATTTGCGGGGCCCTCGAATAATTGTCATGAAAACTTAGACTTGGAAGGACCGTCTAGTGAATTTCACGGTCCTTTTCCCAAAGTAAATAGACGATAGACTCTTTAGGCACGACGTGAAATAAAATTACTTTCCTGAATACGGGTGTGCATTTATGTGACCCAAATCTTACTCTCGGCGAATCTGAAATACATTAAAGTCACAGGCGTACTGGTTGCGGTGTGACTCGAAATGTATTTTCGTGACGTCGCAATTCTTCTAAAATTAAAAGCGGGGCATTAAAAGCACTTAGTTAATATATAAAGAAATCAGATAAAAGCAAAAATCGCAGCTGAGCGACCGTGCTAAAACCACGGAATCCGGGAGTGCCTAACACCTTCTCCCGGGTTAACAGAATTCCTTATCCAGGTTTCTAGTTTCGCAGACTGTAATACGGAGTCATAAATTTCCTCGGTTCGGGATTAAACCGGTGACTTGGGACACCATTATTTTCCCAAGTGGCGACTCTGAATAATTAAATAAATTGATCCCGTTCCGACTGTCCTTCAAGTGGAAAAACTCCTTCCCTAATTATTATTATATCCCTTCTCGGGGTGTAGTATTAAACAGTGGCACATTACGTTTTTACGTTACGTGTGTGCGGTAAAAAAGGAGGTGTGACAGCTCTGGCGACTCTGCTGGGGAGCTAACCTCGAACTTCGGTTCGGGGTCTAAGAACTCGAGCTCATTTAAATTGTTATTTTGTCTATATCTGATTTTATTACATGTTTAATTAATGTGCTACATGTCTACCGCTTTGATATTAGTTGTACTGTATATACAAACTGCTATATATTTACCGCTTTGATATTGCGTGAACTGTATATAAAACTGTGCCGAAAACCCGTCTCTTCTTATCCCCGGGGATGTGCTTACTGGTTGAGACTCCCCTTTCTGTTAGTGTCAATACCAAAGTAAGAAAAGAGGCAGGATAAGTTACAAAGCCGGACGATCCCGCGGGTCCCCGGTACGTAGCTCCCTCCTCAAATCCGAGTCGTCCGCTCGGGTACACGGTCTAGTATCATTGAAAAGCATCAGGATATTGAGCCTAGATTCAGGACGTTATTTGCATCATCTCTGACTTAGGGGACTCAACACAGGGGTTGGGTCCGTCTAGGACAGGTAACCTGAAAGGAAAGACCATCTTGCCATATCATATTTGTTGTGAGCATTTATTTAGACTGACATGCTGACCGGGTTCCTTTAAATACCGAAGAAAAAGAAAAACACGAAAGGAATTAGTATGGGGGAAATAAACATCTTTCAAAAAAATACGAAAATACGTTTCACCAACAAGTCCACGAATTTAGTTTGCCAATAAAAGACGGCAGAAGATTGACTTTGCCGAAAAATGGGTTTTTGACAAAATGTGTTTTTGACAGTCAATAAAAGAAAGATAGTTGTTTTGACGGACCGAACTACGCGAGTTTGATTCTCACCGAGTGTGAGATACGTAGGCAACCTCTAAACGGGTCCAACTCCCATATATTTCAAAATAAGTTTTAATGGCGGAACGCCAAGACATTTAATTTTGCCTTAACAACCACTCTTTTTTACCAGTCAAATCCTGAGGCCCGTTTCGTTTTTCAGAAAAGATAGTTTTGGGACAAATAAAAAAATTTCGTTTTCATCTAAGAATTACCTTAAATAAATGTGCAGAATGAGCACGAGTCAGAATACAACCGAAGCTATCATAAACAAGGTCCCCTTAAGTTTGCATAGGTGGTGGAGCGACTTGGGCGAGCAAGGACAAAATGCCGTTAAGCTGTACTTGGGAGATCTAGTGGGGCTGCTGAATATTCCCCCGAGAGGAGACATCATACGAGCTTTGATCTCATTCTGGGATCCGGCACACAATGTGTTCCACTTTTCAGATTTTGAACTCACACCAACACTGGAAGAATTAGCCGGATATGTCGGAAGACCAAAAGTCCCTATGAGGGAACAATACCTTATTGCACCAAGGGTAGTGACGGTACATCGGTTTTTGGATACGGTAAAAATCCGCAGAACTGTACACAACCCAGACTTATCAGAAGGGTTCTGCACTTTGGCATTTCTGTATGACAAATATGGTCACTATGGGGGCTTCAACAAATACGAAAGCAAATCTGCAGCGGAGACAATCGGTTAAAATGGGAGGAGCATAGACGCATCGCCTTCATGATAGCTTTCCTAGGTTCATTGATATTTCCTAGAAAGGATGGGAATATCAACATACATGTGGCAGGGGTCGTCAGCACTTTGATGAAACAGAACAACAGTACTTTGGCTCCCATGATAATATCGGACATCTCTCGTGCACTCACCATCTGCAAAGCTGGAGGGACTTTCTTTGAAGCTTGCAATGTATTGCTCCAAATGTGGATGATCGATCACTTATGTCGTCATCCGCAATTTATGAGGTATAGTTCACCGAAGAAAACTTGTATAGAAGAATTTCCTGCAAGGGTCGAGGGACATGAGTTGCCAGAGGGGATCAGCGGATGGATACGACTTTTGCGTTCGACTACAGCCAGCGAGATAGAATGGACGTTTGGTTGGCTACCCGTGGAAGAAGTCATATATGCATCGGCCGCAGAATCATATTTATTGCTAATGGGCCTCAACAGCATCCAGCCCTACGCACCAGGTCGAGTATTGAGACAATTGGGACGATGCCAAATAATCCCAAAAGAAGAAGACCTCAGCCCACATGTAGTTGAAATTGGACCAGGAGGACAGTTCCCTGAAGCATTGGTCCGAAAGATTTGGAGTGAGTGTCAGACATTAAAAATAGACACTCGGGTGCGAGATCGAGCCCGGGGCGAAGTATCGTCGGAATATCCTGCATGGTATAGTAGAGATCTGGAGCATCAAAGGCCCGCAAAAAGGCCTCACCTCAGGGAGTTTGCTGGAGCGTCACGAGAACAATGGGACTGGTTGGCTAGAGAAGAAGCCTATAGAACAAAGATCAGCAGGATAGAACAACGGACCCAAGAACTCCAATTTGAAATGGATGTGCAAGCTGCCGCCAACGAAGGAGATAAAAAGAAGTTGGCACAAGAAAATGACTTCCTGAGAGCTCAAATCCAGCAAATGAAAAGGGATGCTGACAGACAGTTGAGGAGTCGGGCAGACGAAAAACTGATAAAGGGTTTGAAAAGCCAGGTTGCCGATGTCCAAAGAGAATTGGAAGAGTCCAAGGCCCAAACAGTGAGGATCCGAGCTAGCTGGAGAAAGGAGGCACATCAACATGCACTTCACCTACAACGGGTGGAAGAGGATTACACTGATATCGTCACCAATTTAAGGGAAGCAAATGTTGTCCTCAGAGAACGGGTTTTCAAGCAAGCCCAAGATGCCAGAGCGGACCTCGACCGTTGCCACAATCTGATGGCTCGACTGCAAGAACAAATAGACAGGCTCTTAGACCAAGTCACCAACAACGCTCAACGATTGGGGGCGAAAAACCAGCGGATAGAGCGGCTACTCAGAGAAAGGGACATGATCAAGGACAGAATTGGAGAAATCGGGCACTATGTCACCATGAAGTGCCTAGCTTGTGAACAAATGCCCCGCGCCGACCTTTTTGCTTCAATTATGGGCTATGTTCATCGGATCATGGAAGAATTAAGGGGACTACACAAGGACCTCACACCCAGGCCCGCGGCAAGGCCGAATGATGCCTCGCGGGCCCCCAGGAATTTTAGAGCAGTAGACCTTTGATTAAAAATGTATTTTTGAAATATTGGGTCAAGACAGTTGGCATGTCATTTTACGTTTTCGAGTCAAGCATTTTCCTTTGTTTTGCTGATTGTTGTAAGACGTGTTTTGTAACTGCACGGTTTCATTTGATATAAAAGTTACTGAATTTTGCCACAATCCTGTTAACAGAACTACGCTCGGTCTGATTCACGCAAAAACGTGATACGTAGGCAATCCGCATAAGATTCGACCACCACTAAAAAGAAAGAAAAAGAATCCAAAGGTTAAATAACAATAAGGCTTGCAAAGATAGTCGAAAAAGAAAAAGAAAAAAAAAAAGAAGAAGAAAAGAAAAAGAAAAAAGGCCGGAATGACGCATGTCAAGAGTACATGTAGAAATGGTTATTTGGTTAGGTGCATTGCATCCAACGTGCTATAACATATCTGGCAAACTCGGTGAACTAACAAGTTTGTTGCATTTCAGAGAAAGTTTAGCAGTTGGTTTGACAGAATATACTGGCCAGCCATCACTACCGTACTAGATCCAAAGGACCAGTTACAGTAAGCATGTCGAGTTCTGGCAAGAGTCTCGAGGAAGAAAAATCCGAGCTACAAGTTATGAAAGAAGAGGTAGACCGTTTAAAACAACAGATAACAGAGATGCACCTGGCCTGGGCCAGGGAACAGGCTTCACCAAACCGCCCTACTCTCGCCTCAGCTCCGGAACATCCGCCCGTCGATCCTTCAACAAGCGCCCCGAGCTATCCATACTTTCAGGGGGAAAATCCATATGCCACCCACATTCCACCAGGCCAAACCAAATCCTCCTCCGGTCACCCCTGTTTTTGTGGCCCCTCCACCTGCTCCTCTGCAAAGGCCGGCCAGCGAGCCATATGTTCAGATCCACGACAACTCTTACTATCCTCCAGAGCCTACTTTCAGGGCTCCTGAACCACAATCACATACACCTCACTGGGATAATCCGGCAGAACCGGAAAAACACTTCCAAAGTTCGGAACACGAGGAAGTTGTCAGAAAAGTTAAAAGCCTGGAGCAGTCCTTCAGGAACATGCACGGTTTGGGCAACCAGGTCAGCGTCGCCTATAAGGATCTGTGTCCATTTCTGGACGTCCAGTTGCCAGCAGGATTTAAAATGCCTAAATTCGACCTATACGAGGGGCATGGTGACCCGGTGGCCCACTTGCGGGGGTTTTGCAGTAAAATGAGAGGGGCCGGAGGACGGGACGAGCTTCTGATAGCTTACTTCGGCCAGAGTCTGGGAGGATCGGCGTTGGAGTGGTACACTAGACAGGATCCCAGTAGATGGTTTACGTGGGATGATTTGGCTCAAGCTTTTATCGGCCAGTTCCAATACAATCTTGAGATAATCCCCGACCGCCTATCATTGCTAAAATTAGAGAAGAAGCCTGCTGAAAGCTTCAGGGAATTTGGTTTCCGATGGAGGGAACAGGCGGCCAGGGTGGATCCGCCGATGAGAGAGAGCGAGATGGTGGACTACTTCTTGCAGACATTAGAGCCCACCTACTTCGGACATCTGGTAACGTCCGTAGGTAAATCATTCACCGAGGTGATAAAAATGGGGGTATGATCGAGGAAGGTTTGAAGGCCAACAAGATCATGAGTTACTCAGCACTGAAAGCCACCACTCAGGCTATCCAAAGCGGTACTGGAGGAGTACTGGGGAAAAAGAGGAGAGAGGAAGTTGCGGCCGTCGAGTCCGGGGCATGGTTCCGAAATAGAGGCCCCGCACCACAATATAGTCCACCCCAACCTCACCACCAAAATTACTCTCACAACCCATATAGCCACCCACAACATTACTATCCCGCACCTGATCCCCATTTTACTGTCCACCATGCACAGTCCTATTCCGCACCTCCCGCTCATGCACCGTGGCGTGCACCAAACCCCCAGAACAATCATCCACCCCCAAGAGCTTACAGAAACCCCTCGGGCGCGAGTTTCCGTCCGAACCAGGCATTCAGGGGCGACAGGGCGCCGAGGCCAAAGACTTTCACTCCCTTAGGAGAGTCTTACACTAGTATGTTCCACCGGTTAAAGCAGGTAGGGTTGCTGAATCCGGTTGAAGCTAAGCTGCCAAACCCTCTTCCGAAAAACCTGGACCATTCAGTAAATTGTGCCTACTGCTCGGGATGTCCGGGACATGATACCGAAAAGTGTTGGAGGCTGAAGACGGCCATCCAGGAGCTCATTGACACCCGCAGGATCGAGGTCCAGACTCCAACAGAGCCCAACATCAACCAAAACCCGCTTCCAACTCATCGTGAGACCAATATGATCGAGTTGGTACGGGCGGAGGAAGGAAAAGAGAAAGCCTCTCAGACTGTAATGATGATTAAGTCTAGCGGGGCAGGAACGAGAAAAGGGCCAAGCTGTGATGAGTCGCCCGGTTGCAAGAAAGACATACCAGGAGAGTCGGAAGCAGGAAAGGAAAGTGTGAACGAAGTACCGGTGAAGCCGGCCAAGATAGTTGTACCAGGGGCAGCAATCAAGCCCATCTTGACAGTAGCAGGCGTTCGAATGGATCCTTTCATCATCCAACCGGCAACACAGCTGCCAGTAACTGATAGCCGGGATGTACCATGGAATTATGCTCGGATTACAACGACCTACAGAGGAAAGGAGGTGAAAGAGGAAGTTTGTGAAGCCCGAGGGTTGACCCGCTCGGGGAGATGTTTTGCCCCTGCGGAATTGAGGAAGACCACTCCGGCAGTATTGAAAAAGCCGGTCACTGATGAAGAGGCGGAAGAGTTCTTGAAAAAGATGAAGATGCATGACTACTCTGTCTTAGAACAGTTAAAGAAGACTCCGGCACAAATATCATTGCTATCCTTGCTGATACATTCTGAAGAACATCGGCAAGCATTGATGAAAGTCCTGAATGAGGCACATGTACCGGATAAAATCTCAGTGAGCCATTTGGAGAAGATCACCAATCGGATCTTCGAAGCAAATCGGATCACCTTCGCCGATGACGAGTTGCCTGAGGAAGGCACTGAGCATAACAGGGCTTTATATCTTACGGTGAAGTGTGAAGAGGCGGTGGTTACCAAAGTCTTGGTCGATAATGGGTCCAGTGCTAACATTTGTCCTCTCTCTACACTGGGCAAATTAAAAGTAGACATCGGCAGGGTACGCGAGAACAGGGTATGTGTTCGAGGGTTCGACGGAGGAGGCAAAGCGTCGGTTGGTGACATAGTGCTAGTCTTGACGATCGGGCCAGTGGAGTTCACCATGGAATTCCAGGTGCTAGACATGGTGGTGTCATATAACCTCCTAATAGGGCGACCATGGATTCATGCCGCAAGAGCAGTTCCATCCAGCTTACACCAGCTCGTCAAATTTGAATGGGACCAGCAGGAGATCGTCGTCCATGGAGAGAACGATCCACAATCAGGCACCATCATTCCCTTTGTTGAAACAGAAGAAGATGTTGGGCCGTGGGTGTATCAGGTCTGCGATGTGGTGTCCGCCCACCGAGTTCCGGAAGGGGAATGTATTCCCGGCGACAGAACAATTACTGCGGATGTCATGGTGGCGCATGAAATGTTGCGACATGGTTTCGTGCCCGGTAAAGGGCTAGGTGCATCTCTGCAAGGAATTATACAACCGGTATCAGTGGTCGAAAACTTGGGAACCTTCGGCTTGGGATTCCAGCCAACCTCAGAGGACATCCGGCGAGCAAAGAGGAGCAAGCAGAAAACATGGGTGCTCCCAAAGCCTGTTCCACGCCTTTCCCAATCTTTTGTCAGGTCCGGAGTAGGAAGACATCCAGCGCCAAAGATTCCCGGTCCTACGGTCAGGCTAGACGAAGAGTTTTTCAGGAAGTTCGAAAACCTATTCACAGATGTATGTATGCTCGAAGATGGTGAGGGATCCAGTCATGCCGAGATACAATTTGTGGGACCAAAGGCAAAACTGAATAACTGGAAGGCTACTCCTCTCCCTGTCCGGAAGGAGTCTTGGTAGTTTGTCTTGGATTGTTTTTCTTTCGAAATTTTGTATTGGGGGTTTGTCCCCGGAGTAAAATCCCGTTGTTTTGTTCATTTTTTATTTAAGTTTGCGGTTTGTTTTCCCTTTGTACAATTCCCATTAATGAAATGTGGTTCCTTCGCGTCTAATTTTGTTTATCTTTTCTTCTTTTTACTTTTCTGAACAGCCTTCTTGCAACTGATCTTAATGATATGGCGTGCTTAAAGATTAATCAACCCAATCTAGAAAGTCAATCGGGTTTGGAAATAATAACACATGAAATAAGAAGTGACGAGAGTGAGTCAGAGTACGGCGATGATGAAGCCGTAGAAGAAATCGGTGAAGAATTAAGTCAATTCGAGGAAAAGCCCAAACCGAACTTAAATGATACTGAGGCCGTTAATCTAGGGAATGCTGATGACGTCAAAGAAACCGGATAAGTGTCCATATTGAACCCAGTCTGAGAGAGGAACTGATCAAAACACTCATGGAGTTTAAAGACATTTTCGCATGGTCGTACGACGACATGCCAGGACTCAGCACTGATCTAGTGGTTCATAGATTACCCACTGATCCGGCATATCCTCCCGTCAAGCAAAAGCTACGGAAATTCAAGACGGAGATGAGTGTGAAGATTAAGGAGGAGGTAACCAAACAGTTGCAGGCGAAAGTCATTCGTGTCACCCGATACCCCGAATGGTTGGCTAACGTAGTACCGGTGCCAAAGAAAGACGGAAAGATCAGGGTATGCGTAGACTATCGCAATCTCAACAAGGCAAGTCCTAAGGATAATTTCCCACTTCCTAATATCCATATCCTGATTGATAATTGCGCCGGACGCGAAATTGGATCCTTTGTGGACTGTTACGCGGGATATCATCAGATTTTGATGGATGAAGAGGACGCAGAAAAGACGACTTTTATCACACCGTGGGGGACTTATTGCTACCGAGTGATGCCGTTTGGTTTGAAGAATGCAGGAGCAACATATATGAGGGCGATGACTACGGTATTCCATGACATGATACACAAGGAAATTGAGGTGTACGTGGATGATGTGATCATAAAATCTAGGCGTCAAGAAGACCATGTTGCTGACCTCAGGAAGTTCTTTCAAAGACTTCGAAGATATGACATCAAGCTCAATCCGGCCAAATGCGCATTCGGAGTTCCGTCAGGAAAGTTGCTAGGATTCATCGTCAGCCGACGGGGCATTGAGTTAGACCCATCCAAAATCAAGTCCATTCAGGAGTTACCCCCGCCAAAGAATAAAACAGAGGTAATGAGTCTGTTGGGAAGGTTGAATTACATCGGTAGGTTTATTGCCCAACTTACGGCAACCTGTGAACCCATATTCCGTCTATTGAAAAAAGACGTGGCGATAGAATGGACGGCAGAATGTCAGGAAGCGTTTGACCGGATCAAAGGGTATCTGTCAAATCCACCCGTACTAGTTCCGCCTGAACCGGGTAGACCCCTGATTCTTTATCTGACGGTTTTGGAGAATTCGTTCGGCTGCGTGCTGGGGCAGCATGATCTTACTGGCAGGAAGGAACGGGCCATTTATTACCTCAGTAAGAAATTTACAGTCCACGAGGTCAAGTACACTCATCTAGAAAAGACATGTTGCGCCCTGACTTGGGTAGCCCAAAAGCTGAAACACTATTTGTCTTCTTACACCACTTACCTCATTTCGCGTTTGGATCCGGTGAAGTATATTTTCCAGAAACCTATGCCTACAGGGAGGTTAGCAAAATGGCAAATATTACTTACGGAGTTCGACATCATATACGTGACAAGGACGGCTATGAAAGCTCAAGCCCTGGCCGATCACTTAGCTGAAAATCCTGTTGATGACGAATACGAACCTTTGAGGACGTATTTTCCGGATGAGGAGGTGTTGCAAATTGAGGGGTTAGAACTAACCAAGGATCCGGGGTGGAAGCTCTTCTTCGACGGAGCGGCGAACGCAAAGGGAGTCGGAGTAGGGGCTGTGCTCATATCTGAAACTGGACATCATTATCCTGTTACTGCTCAACTGCGTTTTCACTGTACCAATAACATGGCTGAGTACGAGGCATGTATCTTGGGGTTGCGATTAGCGGTGGACATGGATGTACGGGACGTCTTGGTCTTGGGGGACTCGGACCTTCTGGTACATCAGATTCAGGGAGAATGGGAAACCAGAGATTTAAAGCTTATCCCGTATCGTCGGTGTTTGCATGATTTGACTAAGCGTTTCCGGTCGGTAGAATTCAGACATATCCCAAGGATGCATAATGAGGTTGTCGACGCGTTGGCTACTTTAGCATCAATGCTACATCACCCGGACAAGGTTCGTGTCGATCCGTTACATATCCGTGTCCGGAATCAACATGCTTATTGTAATGTGATAGAGGAAGAGGTGGATGGTGAGCCGTGGTTTCATGATGTCAAGGAATACCTCAGGTTAGGAGTATACCCAGAGCAAGCAACCGGAGATCAAAAGCGAGCCATTCGGCGGTTGGCGAACGGATTTTTCCTTAGTGGAGGGGTGCTGTACAAAAGAACCCCAGATTTGGGATTGTTGAGATGTATAGATGCAAGTCAAGCCACAACAGTGATGACGGATATACACTCGGGAGTTTGCGGACCACACGTGAGCGGATACGTATTGGCAAAGAAGATTCTTCGAGCAGGATACTATTGGCTCGCTATGGAGCGGGATTGTATAAGTTTCGTGCGAAGATGCCATCAGTGTCAGATACACGGAGATTTGATTCATTCTCCGCCGACTGAATTGCATACAATGTCCGCGCCATGGCCGTTTGTCGCATGGGGTATGGATGTTATTGGACCTATTGAGCCTGCGGCTTCCAATGGTCACAGGTTCATTCCGGTAACGATTGATTATTTTACCAAGTGGGTGGAGGCCAAAACATTCAAATCAGTGACCAAGAAGGCGGTAGTGGACTTCGTACACTCCCACATCATTTGTAGGTTTGGAATTCCAAAGATGATCATTACGGATAACGGTGCAAATCTTAACAGTGGATTGATGAAAGAGGTATGTCAACAGTTCAAGATTACACACCGAAATTCCACACCGTATCGCCCAAAAGCAAACGGTGCGGTCGAGGCAGCAAACAAGAACATAAAGAAGATATTGAGGAAGATGATAGAAGGGTCTAGGCAGTGGCATGAAAAGCTACCATTTGCGCTGTTAGGTTATCGCACTACCGTCCGGACTTCGGTAGGTGCAACTCCTTACTTGTTGGTATACGGGACTGAAGCGGTAATACCCGCAGAAGTTGAGATTCCATCCCTCCGAATCGTCGCTGAAGCTGAGATTGACGACGACGAGTGGGTCAAAACCCGATTAGAGCAATTGAGCTTGATCGATGAAAAGAGGTTGACAGCAGTATGTCACGGCCAATTGTATCAAAAGAGAATGGCGAGAGCATATAACAAGAAGGTACGTCCCGGGAGATTTGAAGTGGGACAGCATGTGCTGAAGAGAGTTCTACCCCATCAGGCCGAAGCGAAAGGCAAGTTCGCTCCAAATTGGCAAGGACCTTTTGTGGTAACTAGAGTATTATCCAACGGCGCTCTATGTCTGACGGATGTCGAGGGAAGATGCACCGATATGGCTATTAATTCTGATGCAGTTAAGAGATATTATGTGTAATTCTTTAATGCATTTGTCAATGTTTGGTTTCGTTTGTGTGTACTTGGCATTTTTTCGGAGAATGAAATGACAGAGGCAATTTTTCTACTACCCAAACACTTTAACCCTCGTTTCCCCATTTGAGCCTTAGTTATTCTTTCATATACCCTCTTTCGGAATCATCAAGGAAGATGTGTAACAGAATAGAAAAGAAACAAAGAAGTAATACAAGAAAAAGTGAACTACGTTCGACCTGATTTCTCAAGAAGGATACGTAGGCGCCACACGGCTCGGTCATAATAAAATAAAAATCAAAAAATCCCCAAGCAACAAAACTGGGGCAGAAGTCATTGTTTCGTTGGAAAGATAGTGTGGATTCCGAAAGTTGTAATAAGCTAACCGTTGAGGCTAAACCCCTTTTCTTCGGCCTCACGCGAAGAAACCATATCAAGAACCAGAAAGACCTCTCGATCAGCATTTGAGAAGTGCCAAGGCATGTGAATGAAAGCCAAGAGTGACATCCCGACCCTCGATTGAATTCAGGATGCACAAGCCGAAAGGGGATAACGTTCTAGAGGGAATCTCAAGGGGTGATACCCCGCCGCAGGGAAAGAAAACGTAAATAAGAGAGTCTTAACGGTGAAAACCCTCGAGGGCACCTTAAGGCGAAGGAAGTTGAGAGAAATAGATGAGAGAGTCTTACGGTGAAAACCTTTACAGGCACCTTAAGGCGACGGGAGATAGAGAGAAATGAGAGAATCTCGTTAGTGAAAACCCTTTGAAGGGCACTGTGAGGTGGCAGGATGAGATGGTTACAAGATGTCTGCATGAGACAAGGTTGGGACATCCGTTTACCTCTAGCAGGACGCGGCATCAGAAAGTGATTGATATGAATAGACTGGGTAGTTTAATCTCAAAGGCACGGCATAACGTTTGGATCAGGCACACATTCAGATAAGTTTTCCTATTTTTGAGTTCAGAAAAGTTTTTCTCTTCTTTTGTCATTTGCGGTCAGTATTCTTTTCTTTTCTCTCATTTTCGAAAATTGATTTTTCAAAGCTTACTACCAAGTCTCCCAAAGCAGTATATTGAAAGTGAATAGGCATGGAACAAGGCAATGAGACAGAAGTCGTTACGATAGTGAGATTGGGATGACAGGCCGAGTGGAAGGTTCGCAAGAATTATGGAGTATGATGGACACATGTGGCATGTCCGAAAGATGATTTCACGCAACAGATCACCGGCTAAAAAGAGTCGGACCAAACCAAAGAGTGGAATAAAAGGAAAGATGAGAGGTCGTCCGTGGAAAAAGCATCTTCCCAAGCAAGCGTCAACGTCGTCCTCAGAGTTCGAGAGAGGCCAAGCAGCTGAAAGAGAATGGCCTCAACAAGAGTGGCACGACCACTCGCGGCGTTTTGAAACTAACAATTTTTCTTTGATTTAAAGCAGGAAAAGAGGGTTCGTTGGCAGAAAAGCATACCGTCCAGAAGTTTATCAAACTGGGGCAGAAAATTTTCTCCTGTTGCGAAAATTTTCTTGAAAGCAAAGACCCAGGGGATAAGAGTAGAAAGCAGCACAAGATGGGGTGATCTTTGAGCCTGGTATCATCCCCAGCAGTTATTGGAAAACGAAAAAAAAAATGGCTTCGAGATTCCCCCAGCAGTATTACATCCTATAATTTGATCAAGGAAACAAAAGCGTGAGTCCCAGAAGAGGTAGGGGACGAAGGAAGAGAATGAGGGGTGAAGGAAACAAAGAATACTTCCTCAGCAGCATCACCCCCCAGCAGGCGAGTAAACAGTTCCAAAAATATCCCCAGCAGCCAGAAGAAAAGCAACACGACCGGGGGAAAGAAATTCCAAGACAGGATAATCCAGAAGAGAAGGTGATCCGAGAGGTAAGGCAGGAACAAGGATAGGGCACCAGAGGCAAAGGAAGGTAATCAAGATAGGATGAAAATCAGTGAAGTAGTAGTTGAAGTCAGGGAGCCCGCCTGGAGAATGGAGTGGCGATTTAATTTTGAAGTCGTAATTGAAGTCAGGGAAGCCCGCCTGGAGAATGGAGTGGCGATTTAATTTTGAAGTTGTAGTTGAAGTCAGGGAGCCCGCCTGGAGAATGGAGTGGCGATTTAATTTTGAAGTAGTAGTTGAAGTCAGGGAGCCCGCCTGGAGAATGGAGTGGCGATTTAATTTTGAAGTAATAGTTGAAGTCGGGGAGCCCGCCTGGAGAATGGAGTGGCGATTTAATTTTGAAGTAGTAGTTGAAGCCGGGGAGCCGCCTGGAGAATGGAGTGGCGATTTAATTTTGAAGTAGTAGTTGAAGTCGGGGAGCCCGCCCTGGAGAATGGAGTGACGATTTAATTTTGAAGTCGTAATTGAAGTCGGGAAGCCCCCTGGAGAATGGAGTGGCGATTTAATTTTGTAGTAGTTGAAGTCGGGGAGCCCGCACGGAGAATGGAGTGGCGATTTAATTTTGAAGTCGTAATTGAAGTCGGGGAGCCCGCCTGGAGAATGGAGTGGCGATTTAATTTTGAAGTAGTAGTTGAAGTCAGGGAGCCCGCCTGGAGAATGGAGTGGCGATTTAATTTTGAAGTCGTAATTGAAGTCAGGAAGCCCGCCTGGAGAATGGAGTGGCGATTTAATTTTGTAGTAGTTGAAGTCAGGGAGCCCGCCTGGAGAATGGAGTGGCGATTTAATTTTGAAGTCGTAATTGAAGTCAGGGAGCCCGCCTGGAGAATGGAGTGGCGGTTTAATTTTGAAGTAGTAGTTGAAGTCAGGGAGCCCGCCTGGAGAATGGAGTGGCGATTTAATTTTGAAGTTGTAGTTGAAGTCAGGGAGCCCGCCTGGAGAATGGAATGGCGATTTAATTTTGAAGTAGCAGTTGAAGTCAGGGAGCCCGCCTGGGTAATGGAGTGGCAATTTACTTTCGAAGTTGTTTGAGGGAAGCAGTAGAGTATAACAGAAATCCCCAGCAGGAATTCAAATTCAAAATCAGAAGGAAGGCAACAAGGATCAGAAAGATAGATTCAGACTTCGAAGCAGAATAGTTCGAAGATCGCAGGGAAGGAACATCAAGTCCGACAGAATAGCAAGGAACATGGAAAGTCAAGATGAAGAGATAGATAAGATTTCGCGATGCTGTAACTTAGTCTAGCTTCTTATTTTGTTGTTTAGTACGGTGTAACAAGGAGGTCAGTTAAGCAGTGGCAACAGCAGTAACAGCGAGATCACAGCAGTCATGGTAGTCCCAGCTACCAGAACTTCCCGAACTACATTAACCTGATTCCCTTTTAGCCAGGGATATGTAGGAGACCTTTGAAGCAAGGTTCGGTCAAAACTTTTCCAAAATGCTTCATACGGAGTGTTCGAATGGGCAAAAATCGCTTATATCCGCTCATTTATCTTTGCACGAAAACTCTGCGTGTTTACGCGCAAAGAGGGGCAATTGTGAGCACGTGATTTTTGCCTTACTTGAGAAGTACTCCTAGAAAATTCAAAAATAAAAAATAGTTTCGTATTGGGTATGATTTTTGTGATTTTGTGTTATTCTATCTTTTGTGTGCACGTTTATTTATTTAAATTAAGAATACAAAAAAATATATGCTAAGTTTTGCATTTTTAGTGTTTGATGTCGAAATTATGTGATTTGCATTTTTAGGTGATATGTAATTGTGTGGGATAGTGGTATATATATATATATATATATATACATATACATATATACATATATACATGTAGTAATGAAACCAGATCTGGGCCATAATTTGGTCCAAAAACCAGGCCCAAACGAATCCCACCTGGTCCAGTCCAACCCGCCTCCAGCAAGACCCAAACGACGTCGTTTTTGTCTTTGGTAAAGAGATCCAAGCCATTGATCTGTGTTGATCGGATGGATCACATTAATCCCCCCCATCTTTTGATCCTGGCCGTTGGATTCTCATGATCCAACGGCTAAGATTAAACACCCCTTTTTAATTACCCAAACCCCTCCCAAACCCTAATTCCCATTCATTTCGTCTCTCTTCAGAGAGCAAATACAATTGCCGCCTCACACCACCACAGACCGCCGGCCGGAAATCGTCTCCGCCGGCGGCAGCACCCCAAACCACCCCAAAATAACACCAAACAATCTCCCACACCCCCTCTACATGAATCCGGCGTCAGTTAGCTTCGAACGTTACTCGAACGCCTCGAATATCCGTTCGAAGTTCGCCGGAGTTTGAAAATCCATCCCAAATCACTTCAAAATCGCACCATAAACTCCCCTCACCCCCCCACACTCCCACTAACGTTAGTCTAGTTCGAATCTAACCCGAACTACCCAAACCCCAAAAATCTCGGCCATGAACCCTTATTCGGATTTATGCCTAATTGAGGTCTAATAGACCTTAATTGGGATGTTTTCACTATTGAAAACACCTCAATTAAGGTCCATTGGCCTCAATAGCAAAAGGTCCAAGCCCGAGTGAATCCAAGAGCAAATCCGAGTTTATCTCCTCTTTGAGTCCCTAAGGTAAAACTTCCCTTTTCCTTATTCTATTCGCTTATATTAGTATTCGTTTGTTTGTTTAAATTAAATTCCGTTGATTTGTCGAACTTTTCTTAATGGTTCTGTTCCCATCCTCCAAGGCTTTTTATTTGGCCCGTATTTGTTGTTGTTGTGATCTCCGGGAGTGTATTCGCTATTAGAATAAACATTCGACTCGAGTTAACAATCGTCGAATGATTGAATCCCCTGTTTTCTGAATCTGTCCGAATTTGTCGAGTCATTGCTTCTACTTGATTGACTGTTATTAATTGTGTATATTACAATTGGTCGAGCATCGTCGATTAGTTATATAAGTCTCTTTGCTTAGAACAAAGCTAGTTAAAACTGACAGATTTCCATTTTTTTGAGTATGGTGTTGAACTTAAGTCTAATTTTGTTTGTGGTGTGAAACCTTGGGGATTGTTTGTTTCCTTGTTTGAATTGAAATGTTATACTTAGTAATTGTTGATTCTGTTGTCAAATTAGGAAGTTATTTGAAACAGAAATGGGGTTTGGAATTAGCTGACTAGGAAAATAGGTGTTAGCATCTTTGAAATATCCCTGGTGCCCTGCACATGAAGCTGGACAGTGGAGTCTGCTGTCACTGCAGGGCACTTAGCCTTGTCTGGGCAGAAACTATAGTTAACTAATAAAGTCCATACATGGACAAGGGATAGTGGAAGTTCAGGGACAGTGGGCTGGAAACAGAGAGGGGATGGGCTGGGCAAAGAGAGGGATGGGCAGATGTATTCCCTGATGCTTTTTGGCCCTGATAAGTGGTGGTTTCAGCTATAAAAGGGGAGAGATAGAGAATACATTGGGGGGTACCTGGAGATTCATATATACATACACACTGAGAGTAACAAAAGAGGGATAGACAGTGAGAATTGGAGAGAACCAGAGTAATTGGAGAGAAAAGAATATTGAAATACATACAGAGGGGTCTGGGAGTTTAAACAGAGACACACACATAGAGATATAGAGGGAGATACACTGAAAAGACTCAAGAAACATAGAAACAGAATAAGGGTTCATTTGAGGAATAGAGAGCTGTGGCATTAAGTTGAAGTTTAGCCCTTAGAAGTTGAAAACAGATTCAACACCTGAGAGTATAAGTTGAACATGCTGTTCCATTGAACTCTTATTCACTTTCAAGTTCAATTGGGTACCTGAGTTTGGTTATCACTGTTGGGGTGTCACAAGTTGAAAAATCATCGCATATATTGCTTGAAATCCTTATTTGTTGGTGTTGGTGTGACTGTTTGCTTCTGCTATAATTGGTCCTGGGCTATCGACTGTTTGAACCACGTTTGATCTTTGCTGTTGCATTACTGTTGGCACTGCTGTTGCTGATTTTCTCCTCCTATTACCATTTCAGGTACACATTGTATCTCCAAGCTTGGTTTATGAAATAGAAGCTGCTTTTGTTTTCTATCTATTCTGTTAAGTTTACATTTCTTCCTGGATTGTTGTTGTACTGTTGCTCTTAAGCTGTACATAGATGTTGGACTGGTTCAGATTTTAGTTGGGTAACTGAATATTTGGTATTGTCAAAAACAGCAAGTCAGTGTGCTTGAGGACTGAAATACTGTTAAAAATATAAGCTGTTTGGAGTCTGTTTCACGTTTTAAAATGATGGATATAATTAAAACGTGTGGCAGTGATTAGATTGAGTTCTTATTTATAGAATTGATAGAATAGGTAAACGTGTGTATAACAGCAATTAGGGGCTCGTGTGTATTAATCGATATTGCTAAAAATTGTCTGTAAACCGTGAGGAAAAGTAGCAATTTTATCCAGATGCTTGCTGTTAAAGTTCAACTCAAATAAGTGGATTTGGAAGCAATTGTCTTTGAAAAATAGATAAGTTTGAATGCCATCTCTACCATGTATTGTTCCTTTTTTTATAATTTTTGTCTTTAGTAAAGCATAATTGGTTCCTAGATTAGGTAGTATTCATTTGGGAGAGTTTTGTCTAGAAAGGCACACGGTAGAGTAGTCTGGTGCCTGTGTTTGGGTTTAAAACTCAGATTTTATTCTCCTTCGTATTGGGCTCAGCTATGCGTGTGATCGTTATATACATCATTCTTAAATTAGAGTTAAAACCGTTAAAAGAGCCCCGAATCGTAAATTTATTCATTACAATACATGTAGGACTAGGTATTAATTTAACATTAGGGACAAAAACAAAGTAGACCACGTAGTTCACCCTAAGATTGGTCTTTAATAAAAGAGAGATGAGCCTCGCCGCACTAAACACACATTTGCGGGGCCCTCGAATAATTGTCATGAAAACTTAGACTTGGAAGGACCGTCTAGTGAATTTCACGGTCCTTTTCCCAAAGTAAATAGACGATAGACTCTTTAGGCACGACGTGAAATAAAATTACTTTCCTGAATACGGGTGTGCATTTATGTGACCCAAATCTTACTCTCGGCGAATCTGAAATACATTAAAGTCACAGGCGTACTGGTTGCGGTGTGACTCGAAATGTATTTTCGTGACGTCGCAATTCTTCTAAAATTAAAAGCGGGGCATTAAAAGCACTTAGTTAATATATAAAGAAATCAGATAAAAGCAAAAATCGCAGCTGAGCGACCGTGCTAAAACCACGGAATCCGGGAGTGCCTAACACCTTCTCCCGGTTTAACAGAATTCCTTATCCAGATTTCTAGTTTCGCAGACTGTATTACGAGTCATAAATTTCCTCGGTTCGGGATTAAACCAGTGACTTGGGACACCATTATTTTCCCAAGTGGCGACTATGAAAAATTAAATAAATTGATCCCGTTCCGACTGTCCTTCAAGTGGAAAAACTCCTTCCCTAATTATTATTATATCCCTTCTCGGGGTGTAGTATTAAACAGTGGCACATTACGTTTTTACGTTACGTGTGTGCGGTAAAAAAGGAGGTGTGACAGCTCTGGCGACTCTGCTGGGGAGCTAACCTCGAACTTCGGTTCGGGGTCTAAGAACTCGAGCTCATTTAAATTGTTATTTTGTCTATATCTGATTTTATTACATGTTTAATTAATGTGCTACATGTCTACCGCTTTGATATTAGTTGTACTGTATATACAAACTGCTATATGTTTACCGCTTTGATATTGCGTGAACTGTATATAAAACTGTGCCGAAAACCCGTCTCTTCTTACCCCCGGGGATGTGCTTACTGGTTGAGACTCCCCTTTCTGTTAGTGTCAATACCAAAGTAAGAAAAGAGGCAGGATAAGTTACAAAGCCGGACGATCCCGCGGGTCCCCGGTACGTAGCTCCCTCCTCAAATCCGAGTCGTCCGCACGGGTACACGGTCTAGTATCATTGAAAAGCATCAAGATATTGAGCCTAGATTCAGGACGTTATTTGCATCATCTCTGACTTAGGGGACTCAACACAGGGGTTGGGTCCGTCTAGGACAGGTAACCTGAAAGGAAAGACCATCTTGCCATATCATATTTGTTGTGAGCATTTATTTAGACTGACATGCTGACCGGGTTCCTTTAAATACCGAAGAAAAAGAAAAACACGAAAGGAATTAGTATGGGGGAAATAAACATCTTTCAAAAAAATACGAAAATACGTTTCACCAACAAGTCCACGAATTTAGTTTGCTAATAAAAGACGGCAGAAGATTGACTTTGCCGAAAAATGGGTTTTTGACAAAATGTGTTTTTGACAGTCAATAAAAGAAAGATAGTTGTTTTGACGGACCGAACTACGCGAGTTTGATTCTCACCGAGTGTGAGATACGTAGGCAACCTCTAAACGGGTCCAACTCCCATATATTTCAAAATAAGTTTTAATGGCGGAACGCCAAGACATTTAATTTTGCCTTAACAACCACTCTTTTTTACCAGTCAAATCCTGAGGCCCGTTTCGTTTTTCAGAAAAGATAGTTTTGGGACAAATAAAAAATTTCGTTTTCATCTAAGAATTACCTTAAATAAATGTGCAGAATGAGCACGAGTCAGAATACAACCGAAGCTATCATAAACAAGGTCCCCTTAAGTTTGCATAGGTGGTGGAGCGACTTGGGCGAGCAAGGACAAAATGCCGTTAAGCTGTACTTGGGAGATCTAGTGGGGCTGCTGAATATTCCCCCGAGAGGAGACATCATACGAGCTTTGATCTCATTCTGGGATCCGGCACACAATGTGTTCCACTTTTCAGACTTTGAACTCACACCAACACTGGAAGAATTAGCCGGATATGTCGGAAGACCAAAAGTCCCTATGAGGGAACAATACCTTATTGCACCAAGGGTAGTGACGGTACATCGGTTTTTGGATACGGTAAAAATCCGCAGAACTGTACACAACCCAGACTTATCAGAAGGGTTCTGCACTTTGGCATTTCTGTATGACAAATATGGTCACTATGGGGGCTTCAACAAATACGAAAGCAAATCTGCAGCGGAGACAATCGGTTAAAATGGGAGGAGCATAGACGCATCGCCTTCATGATAGCTTTCCTAGGTTCATTGATATTTCCTAGAAAGGATGGGAATATCAACATACATGTGGCAGGGGTCGTCAGTACTTTGATGAAACAGAACAACAGTACTTTGGCTCCCATGATAATATCGGACATCTCTCGTGCACTCACCATCTGCAAAGCTGGAGGGACTTTCTTTGAAGCTTGCAATGTATTGCTCCAAATGTGGATGATCGATCACTTATGTCGTCATCCGCAATTTATGAGGTATAGTTCACCGAAGAAAACTTGTATAGAAGAATTTCCTGCAAGGGTCGAGGGACATGAGTTGCCGGAGGGGATCGGCGGATGGATACGACTTTTGCGTTCGACTACAGCCAGCGAGATAGAATGGACGTTTGGTTGGCTACCCGTGGAAGAAGTCATATATGCATCGGCCGCAGAATCATATTTATTGCTAATGGGCCTCAACAGCATCCAACCCTACGCACCAGGTCGAGTATTGAGACAATTGGGACGATGCCAAATAATCCCAAAAGAAGAAGACCTCAGCCCACATGTAGTTGAAATTGGACCAGGAGGACAGTTCCCTGAAGCATTGGTCCGAAAGATTTGGAGTGAGTGTCAGACATTAAAAATAGACACTCGGGTGCGAGATCGAGCCCGGGGCGAAGTATCGTCGGAATATCCTGCATGGTATAGTAGAGATCTGGAGCATCAAAGGCCCGCAAAAAGGCCTCACCTCAAGGAGTTTGCTGGAGCGTCACGAGAACAATGGGACTGGTTGGCTAGAGAAGAAGCCTATAGAACAAAGATCAGCAGGATAGAACAACGGACCCAAGAACTCCAATTTGAAATGGATGTGCAAACTGCCGCCAACGAAGGAGATAAAAAGAAGTTGGCACAAGAAAATGACTTCCTAAGAGCTCAAATCCAGCAAATGAAAAGGGATGCTGACAGACAGTTGAGGAGTCGGGCAGACGAAAAACTGATAAAGGGTCTGAAAAGCCGGGTTGCCGATGTCCAAAGAGAATTGGAAGAGTCTAAGGCCCAAACAGTGAGAATCCGAGCTAGCTGGAGAAAGGAGGCACATCAACATGCACTTCACCTACAACGGGTGGAAGAGGATTACACTGATATCGTCACCAGTTTAAGGGAAGCAAATGTTGTCCTCGGAGAGCGGGTTTTTAAGCAAGCCCAAGATGCCAGAGCGGACCTCGACCGTTGCCACAATCTGATGGCTCGACTGCAAGAACAAATAGACAGGCTCTTAGACCAAGTCACCAACAACGCTCGAAGATTGGGGGCGAAAAACCAGCAGATAGAGCGGCTACTCGGAGAAAGGGACATGATCAAGGACCGAATCGGGGAAATCGGGCACTACGTCACCATGAAGTGCCTAGCTTGTGAACAAATGCCCCGCACCGACCTTTTTGCTTCAATTATGAGCTATGTTCATCGGATCATGGAAGAATTAAGGGGACTACACAAGGACCTCACACCCGGGCCCGCGGCAAGGCCGAATGATGCCTCGCGGGCCCCCAGGAATTTTAGAGCAGTAGACCTTTGATTAAAAATGTATTTTTGAAATATTGGGTCAAGACAGTTGGCATGTCATTTTACGTTTTCGAGTCAAGCATTTTCCTTTGTTTTGCTGATTGTTGTAAGACGTGTTTTGTAACTGCACGGTTTCATTTGATATAAAAGTTACTGAATTTTGCCACAATCCTGTTAACAGAACTACGCTCGGTCTGATTCACGCAAAAACGTGATACGTAGGCAATCCGCATAAGATTCGACCACCACTAAAAAGAAAGAAAAAGAATCCAAAGGTTAAATAACAATAAGGCTTGCAAAGATAGTCGAAAAAGAAAAAGAAAAAAAAAAAGAAGAAGAAAAGAAAAAGAAAAAAGGCCGGAATGACGCATGTCAAGAGTACATGTAGAAATGGTTATTTGGTTAGGTGCATTGCATCCAACGTGCTATAACATATCTGGCAAACTCGGTGAACTAACAAGTTTGTTGCATTTCAGAGAAAGTTTAGCAGTTGGTTTGACAGAATATACTGGCCAGCCATCACTACCGTACTAGATCCAAAGGACCAGTTACAGTAAGCATGTCGAGTTCTGGCAAGAGTCTCGAGGAAGAAAAATCCGAGCTACAAGTTATGAAAGAAGAGGTAGACCGTTTAAAACAACAGATAACAGAGATGCACCTGGCCTGGGCCAGGGAACAGGCTTCACCAAACCGCCCTACTCTCGCCTCAGCTCCGGAACATCCGCCCATCGATCCTTCAACAAGCGCCCCAAGCTATCCTTACTTTCAGGGGGAAAACCCATATGCCACCCACATTCCACCAGCCAAACCAAATCCTCCTCCCCCGGTTACCCTTGTTTTTGTGCCACCTCCACCTGCTACTTTACAGAAGTCGTCCAGTGAGCCGATTTTTCAAATCCATGACAATCATTGTTATTCTCCCGAGCCTACCTTTAGGGCTCCTGAACCGCATTCACACACACCTCACTGGGATAACCCGGCAGAACCGGAAAAGCACTTCCAAAGTTCGGAACACGAGGAAGTTGTCAGAAAAGTTAAAAGCCTGGAGCAGTCCTTCAGGAACATGCACGGTTTAGGCAACCAGGTCAGCGTCGCCTACAAAGATCTATGTCCATTTCCGGACGTCCAGTTGCCAGCAGGATTTAAAATGCCCAAATTCGACCTATACGAGGGGCATGGTGACCCGGTGGCCCACCTGCGGGGGTTTTGCAGTAAAATGAGAGGGGCCGGAGGACGGGACGAACTTCTGATAGCTTACTTCGGCCAGAGTCTGGGAGGATCGGCGTTGGAGTGGTACACTAGACAGGATCCCAGTAGATGGTTTACGTGGGATGATCTGGCTCAAGCTTTTATCGGCCAGTTCCAATACAATCTTGAGATAATCCCCGACCGCCTATCATTGCTAAAAATAGAGAAGAAGCCTGCTGAAAGCTTCAGGGAATTTGGTTTCCGATGGAGGGAACAGGCGGCCAGGGTGGATCCACCGATGAGAGAGAGCGAGATGGTGGATTACTTCTTGCAGACATTAGAGCCCACCTACTTCGGACATCTGGTAACGTCCGTAGGTAAATCATTCACCGAGGTGATAAAAATGGGGGTATGATCGAGGAAGGTTTGAAGGCCAACAAGATCATGAGTTACTCAGCACTGAAAGCCACCACTCAGGCTATCCAAAGCGGTACTGGAGGAGTACTGGGGAAAAAGAGGAGAGAGGAAGTTGCGGCCGTCGAGTCCGGGGCATGGTTCCGAAATAGAGGCCCCGCACCACAATATAGTCCACCCCAACCTCACCACCAAAATTACTCTCACAACCCATATAGCCACCCACAACATTACTATCCCGCACCTGATCCTCATTTTACTGTCCACCATGCACAGTCATATTCTGCACTTCCCGCTCATGCACCGTGGCGTGCACCAAACCCCAGAACAATCATCCACCCCCAAGAGCTTACAGAAACCCCTCGGGCGCGAGTTTCCGTCCGAACCAGGGCATTCAGGGGCGACAGGGCGCCGAGGCCAAAGACTTTCACTCCCTTAGGAGAGTCTTACACTAGTCTGTTCCACCGGTTAAAGCAGGTAGGGTTGCTGAATCCGGTTGAAGCTAAGCTGCCAAACCCTCTTCCGAAAAACCTGGACCATTCAGTAAATTGTGCCTACTGCTCGGGATGTCCGGGACATGATACCGAAAAGTGTTGGAGGCTGAAGACGGCCATCCAGGAGCTCATTGACACCCGCAGGATCGAGGTCCAGACTCCAACAGAGCCCAACATCAACCAAAACCCGCTTCCAACTCATCATGAGACTAATATGATCGAGTTGGTACGGGCGGAGGAAGGAAAGGAGAAAGCCTCTCGGACTGTAATGATGATTAAGTCTAGCGGGGCAGGAACGAGAAAAGGGCCAAGCTATGATGAGTCGCCCAGTTGCAAGAAAGACATACCAGGAGAATCGGAAGCGGGAAAGGAAAGTGTGAACGAAGTACCGGTAAAACCGGCCAAGATAGTTGTACCAGGGGCAGCAATCAAGCCCATCTTGACAGTAGCGGGCGTTCGAATGGATCCTTTCATCATCCAACCGGCAGCACAGCTGCCAGTAACTGATAGCCGGGCTGTACCATGGAATTATGCTCGGATTACGACAACCTACAGAGGAAAGGAGGTGAAAGAGGAAGTTTGTGAAGCCCAAGGGTTGACCCGCTCGGGGAGATGTTTTGCCCCTGCGGAATTGAGGAAGACCACTCCGACAGTATTGAAAAAGCCGGTCACTGATGAAGAGGCGGAAGAGTTCTTGAAAAAGATGAAGATGCATGACTACTCTGTCTTAGAACAGTTAAAGAAGACTCCGGCACAAATATCATTGCTGTCTTTGCTGATACATTCTGAAGAACATCGACAAGCATTGATGAAAGTCCTGAATGAGGCACATGTACCGGATAAAATCTCAGTGAGCCATTTGGAGAAGATCACCAATCGGATCTTCGAAGCAAATCGGATCACCTTCGCCGATGACGAGTTGCCTGAGGAAGGCACTGAGCATAACAGGGCTTTATATCTTACGGTGAAGTGTGAAGAGGCGGTGGTTACCAAAGTCTTGGTCGATAATGGGTCCGGTGCTAACATTTGTCCTCTCTCTACACTGGGCAAATTAAAAGTAGACATCGGCAGGGTACGCGAGAACAGGGTATGTGTTCGAGGGTTCGACGGAGGAGGCAAAGCGTCGGTTGGTGACATAGTGCTAGTCTTGACGATCGGGCCAGTGGAGTTCACCATGGAATTCCAGGTGCTAGACATGGTGGTGTCATATAACCTCCTAATAGGGCGACCGTGGATTCATGCCGCAAGAGCAGTTCCATCCAGCTTACACCAGCTCGTCAAGTTTGAATGGGACCAGGCAGGAGATCGTCGTCCATGGAGAGAACGATCCACAATCAGGCACCATCATTCCCTTTGTTGAAACAGAAGAAGACGTTGGGCCGTGGGTATATCAGGTCTGCGATGTGGTGTCCGCCAATCGAGTTCCGGAAGGGGAATGCATTCCCGGCGACAGAACGATTACTGCGGATGTTATGGTGGCGCATGAAATGTTGCGACATGGTTTCGTACCCGGTAAAGGTCTAGGTGCATCTCTGCAAGGAATCATACAACCGGTATCGGTGGTCGAAAACTTGGGAACCTTCGGCTTGGGATTCCAGCCAACCTCAGAGGACATCCGGCGAGCAAAGAGGAGCAAGCAGAAAACATGGGTGCTCCCAAAGCCTGTTCCACGCCTTTCCCAATCTTTTGTCAGGTCCGGAGCAAGAGGACATCCAGCGCCAAAGATTCCCGGTCCTACGGTCAGGCCAGACGAAGAGTTCTTCAGGAAGTTCGAAAACCTATTCACAGATGTATGTATGCTCGAAGATGGTGAAGGATCCAGTCATGCCGAGATACAATTTGTGGGACCAAAGGCAAAACTGAATAACTGGAAGGCTACTCCTCTCCTGTCCGGAAGGAGTCTTGGTAGTTTGTCTTGGATTGTTTTTCTTTCGAAATTTTGTGTTGGGGGTTTGTCCCCGGAGTAAAATCCCGTTGTTTTGTTCATTTTTTATTTAAGTTTGCAGTTTGTTTTCCCTTTGTACAATTCCCATCAATGAAATTTGGTTCCTTCGTGTCTAATTTTGTTTATCTTTTCTTCTTTTACTTTTCTGAACAGCCTTCTTGCAACTGATCTTAATGATATGGCGTGCTTAAAGATTAATCAACCCAGTCTAGAAAGTCAATCGGGTTTGGAAATAATAACACATGAAATAAGAAGTGACGAGAGTGAGTCAGAGTACGGCGATGATGAAGCCGTGGAAGAAATCGGTGAAGAATTAAGTCACTTCGAGGAAAAACCCAAACCGAATTTAAATGATACTGAGGCAGTTAATCTAGGGAATGCTGATGACGTCAAAGAAACCCGGATAAGTGTCCATATTGAACCCAATCCGAGAGAAGAATTGATCAAAACACTCATGGAGTTTAAAGATATTTTCGCATGGTCGTACGACGACATGCCAGGACTCAGCACTGATCTAGTGGTTCATAGATTACCCACTGATCCGGCATATCCTCCCGTCAAGCAAAAGCTACGGAAATTCAAGACGGAGATGAGTGTGAAGATTAAGGAGGAGGTAACCAAACAGTTGCAGGCGAAAGTCATTCGTGTCACCCGATACCCCGAATGGTTGGCTAACGTAGTACCGGTGCCAAAGAAAGACGGAAAGATCAGGGTATGCGTGGACTATCGCAATCTCAACAAGGCAAGTCCTAAGGATAATTTCCCACTTCCTAATATCCATATCCTGATTGATAATTGCGCCGGACGCGAAATTGGATCCTTTGTGGATTGTTATGCGGGATATCATCAGATTTTGATGGATGAAGAGGACGCAGAAAAGACGGCTTTTATCACACCGTGGGGGACTTATTGCTACCGAGTGATGCCGTTTGGTTTGAAGAATGCGGGAGCAACATATATGAGGGCGATGACTACGGTATTCCATGACATGATACACAAGGAAATTGAGGTGTACGTGGATGATGTGATCATAAAATCTAGGCGTCAAGAAGACCGTGTTGCTGACCTCAGGAAGTTCTTTCAAAGACTCCGAAGGTACGACATCAAGCTTAATCCGGCCAAATGCGCATTCGGAGTTCCGTCAGGAAAGTTGCTAGGATTCATCGTCAGCCGACGGGGCATTGAGTTGGACCCATCCAAAATCAAGTCCATTCAGGAGTTACCCCCGCCGAAGAATAAAACAGAGAGGTAATGAGTCTGTTGGGAAGGTTAAATTACATCAGTAGGTTTATTGCTCAGCTTACGGCAACCTGTGAACCCATATTCCGTCTGTTGAAGAAAGACGCTGCGATAGAATGGACGACAGAATGTCAGGAAGCGTTTGACCAAATCAAAGGGTATCTGTCAAACCCACCCATACTAGTTCCGCCTGAACCGGGCAGACCCCTGATTCTTTATCTGACGGTTTTGGAAAATTCATTCGGATGCGTACTGGGGCAGCATGATCTTCTTGGCAGGAAGGAACGGGCCATTTACTACCTCAGTAAGAAATTCACGGTCCACGAGGTCAAGTACACTCATCTGGAAAAGACATGTTGCGCCCTAACTTGGGTAGCCCAAAAGCTGAAACACTACTTGTCTTCTTACACCACGTACCTCATTTCGCGGTTGGATCCGTTGAAGTATATTTTCCAGAAACCCATGCCTACAGGGAGGTTAGCAAAGTGGCAAATATTACTTACGGAATTCGACATCATATACGTGACGAGGACGGCTATGAAAGCTCAAGCCCTGGCCGATCACTTAGCTGAAAATCCTGTTGATGACGAATACGAACCTTTGAGGACGTACTTTCCAGACGAAGAAGTGTTGCAAATTGAGGGGTTAGAACTAACCAAGGATCCAGGGTGGAAGCTCTTCTTCGACGGAGCGGCAAACGCAAAAGGAGTCGGAGTAGGGGCTGTGCTCATATCGGAAACGGGACATCATTATCCTGTTACTGCTCAACTGCGTTTTCATTGTACCAATAATATGGCTGAGTACGAGGCATGTATCTTGGGGTTGCGATTAGCGGTGGACATGGATGTACGGGACGTCTTGGTCTTGGGGGACTCGGACCTTCTAGTACATCAGATTCAGGGAGAATGGGAAACCAGAGATTTAAAGCTTATCCCATATCGTCAGTGTTTGCATGATTTGACCAAACGCTTTCGATCGGTAGAATTCAAGCACATCCCAAGGATGCATAATGAGGTTGCCGACGCGTTGGCTACTTTAGCGTCAATGCTACATCACCCGGACAAGGTTCGTGTCGATCCGTTACATATCCATGTCCGGAATCAACATGCTTATTGTAATGTGATAGAGGAAGAGGTGGATGGTGAGCCGTGGTTTCATGATGTCAAGGAATACCTCGGGTTAGGAGTATACCCAGAGCAAGCAACCGGAGATCAAAAGCGAGCTATTCGGCGGTTGGCGAACGGATTTTTCCTTAGTGGAGGGGTGCTGTACAAAAGAACCCCAGATTTGGGATTGTTGAGATGTATAGATGCGGGTCAAGCCACAACAGTGATGACAGATATACACTCCGGAGTTTGTGGACCACACATGAGCGGATATGTATTGGCAAAGAAGATTCTTCGAGCAGGATATTATTGGCTCACTATGGAGCGGGATTGTATAAGTTTCGTGCGAAGATGCCATCGGTGTCAGATACACGGAGATTTGATTCATTCTCCGCCGACTGAATTGCATACAATGTCAGCACCATGGCCGTTTGTCGCATGGGGTATGGATGTTATTGGACCTATTGAGCTTGCGGCTTCCAATGGTCACAGGTTCATTCTGGTAACGATTGATTATTTTACCAAGTGGGTGGAGGCCAAAACATTCAAATCGGTGACCAAGAAGGCGGTAGTGGACTTCGTACACTCCCACATCATTTGTAGGTTTGGAATTCCAAAGATGATCATTACAGATAACGGTGCAAATCTTAACAGTGGATTGATGAAAGAGGTATGTCAACGGTTCAAGATTACACACCGAAATTCCACACCGTATCGCCCAAAAGCAAACGGTGCGGTCGAGGCAGCAAACAAGAACATAAAGAAGATATTGAGGAAGATGATAGAAGGGTCTAGGCAGTGGCATGAAAAGCTACCATTTGCGCTGTTAGGTTATCGCACTACCGTCCGGACTTCGGTAGGTGCAACTCCTTACTTGTTGGTATACGGGACTGAAGCAGTAATACCCGCAGAAGTTGAGATTCCATCCCTCCGAATCGTCGCTGAAGCTGAGATTGACGACGACGAGTGGGTCAAAACCCGATTAGAGCAATTGAGCTTGATCGATGAAAAGAGATTGACAGCAGTATGTCACGGTCAATTGTATCAAAAGAGAATGGCGAGAGCATATAACAAGAAGGTACGTCCCAGGAAATTTGAAGTGGGACAGCATGTGTTGAAGAGAGTTCTACCCCATCAGGCCGAAGCGAAAGGCAAGTTCGCTCCAAATTGGCAAGGACCTTTTGTGGTAACTAGAGTATTATCCAACGGCGCTCTATGTCTGACGGATGTCGAGGGAAGATGCACCGATATGGCTATTAATTCTGATGCAGTTAAGAGATATTATGTGTAATTCTTTAATGCATTTGTCAATGTTTGGTTTCGTTTGTGTGTACTTGGCATTTTTTCGGAGAATGAAATGACAGAGGCAATTTTTCTACTACCCAAACACTTTAACCCTCGTTTCCCCATTTGAGCCTTAGTTATTCTTTCATATACCCTCTTTCGGAATCATCAAGGAAGATGTGTAACAGAATAGAAAAGAAACAAAGAAGTAATACAAGAAAAAGTGAACTACGATTCCTCAAGAAGGATACGTAGGCGCCACACGGCTCGGTCATAATAAAATAAAAATCAAAAATCCCCCAAGCAACAAAACTGGGGCAGAAGTCATTGTTTCGTTTGAAAGATAGTGTGGATTCCGAAAGTTGTAATAAGCTAACCGTTGAGGCTAAACCCCTTTCTTCAGCCTCACGCGCAGAAACCATATCAAGAACCAGAAAGACCTCTCGATCAGCATTTGAGAAGTGCCAAGGCATGTGAATGAAAGCCAAGAGTGACATCCCGACCCTCGATTGAATTCAGGATGCACAAGCCGAAAGGGGATAACGCTCTAGAGGGAATCTCAAGGGGTGATACCCCGCCGCAGGGAAAGAAAACGTAAATAAGAGAGTCTTAACGGTGAAAACCCTCGAGGGCACCTTAAGGCGAAGGAAGTTGAGAGAAATAGATGAGAGAGTCTTACGGTGAAAACCTTTACAGGCACCTTAAGGCGACGGGAGATAGAGAGAAATGAGAGAATCTCATTAGTGAAAACTCTTTGAAGGGCACTGTGAGGTGGCAGGACGAGATAGTTGCAAGATGTCTGCATGAGACAAGGTTTGGACATCCGTTTACTTCTAGCAGGACGCGGCATCAGAAAGTGATTGATATGAATAGACTGGGTAGTTTAATCTCAAAGGCACGGCATAACGTTTGGATCAGGCACACATTCAGATAAGTTTTCCTATTTTTGAGTTCAGAAAAGTTTTTCTCTTCTTTTGTCATTTGCGGTCGGTATTCTTTTCTTTTCTTTCATTTTCGAAAATTGATTTTTCAAAGCTTACTACCAAGTCTCCCAAAGCAGTATATTGAAAGTGAATAGGCATGGAACAAGGCAATGAGACAGAAGTCGTTACGATAGTGAGATTGGGATGACAGACTGAGTGGAAGGTTCGCAAGAATTATGGAGTATGATGGACACATGTGGCATGTCCGAAAAATGATTTCACGCAACAGATCACCGGCTAAAAAGAGTCGGACCAAACCAAAGAGTGGAATAAAAGGAAAGATGAGAGGTCGTCCGTGGAAAAAGCATCTTCCCAAGCAAGCGTCAACGTCGTCCTCAGAGTTCGAGAGAGGCCAAGCAGCTGAAAGAGAATGGCCTCAACAAGAGTGGCACGACCACTCGCGGCGTTTTGAAACTAACAATTTTTCTTTGATGTAAAGCAGGAAAAAAGGGTCCGATGGCAGAAAAGCATACCGTCCAGAAGATTATCACACTGGGGCAGAAAATTTTCTCCTGTTGCGAAAATTTTCTGGAAAGCAAGACTCAGAGGATAAGTGTAGAAAGCAACACAAGACGGGGTGATCTTTGAGCCGGGTATCATCCCCGGCAGTTATTGGAAAAAGAAAAAAAAATGGCTTCGAGATTCCCCCAGTAGTATTACATCCTATAATTTGATCAAGGAAACAAAAGCGTGAGTCCCAGAAGAGGTAGGGGACGAAGGAAGAGAATGAGGGGTGAAGGAAACAAAGAATACTTCCTCAGCAGCATCACCCCCCAGCAGGCGAGTAAACAGTTCCAAAAATATCCCCAGCAGCCAGAAGAAAAGCAACACGACCGGGGGAAAGAAATTCCAAGACAGGATAATCCAGAAGAGAAGGTGATCCGAGAGGTAAGGCAGGAACAAGGATAGGGCACCAGAGGCAAAGGAAGGTAATCAAGATAGGATGAAAATCAGTGAAGTAGTAGTTGAAGTCAGGGAGCCCGCCTGGAGAATGGAGTGGCGATTTAATTTTGAAGTAGTAGTTGAAGTCAGGGAGCCCGCCTGGAGAATGGAGTGGCGATTTAATTTTGAAATAGTTGAAGTCAGGGAGCCCGCCTGGAGAATGGAGTGGCGATTTAATTTTGAAGTTGTAATTGAAGTCAGGGAGCCCGCCTGGAGAATGGAGTGGCGATTTAATTTTGAAGTAGTAGTTGAAGTCAGGGAGCCCGCCTGGAGAATGGAGTGGCGATTTAATTTTGAAGTAGTAGTTGAAGTCGGGGAGCCCGCCTGGAGAATGGAGTGGCGATTTAATTTTGAAGTAGTAGTTGAAGTCAGGGAGCCCGCCTGGAGAATGGAGTGGCGATTTAATTTTGAAGTAGTAGTTGAAGTCAGGGAGCCCGCCTGGAGAATGGAGTGGCGATTTAATTTTGAAGTAGTAGTTGAAGTCGGGGAGCCCGCCTGGAGAATGGAGTGGCGATTTAATTTTGAAGTAGTAGTTGAAGTCAGGGAGCCCGCCTGGAGAATGGAGTGGCGATTTAATTTTGAAGTAGTAGTTGAAGTCAGGGAGCCCGCCTGGAGAATGGAGTGGCGATTTAATTTTAAAGTTGTAGTTGAAGTCAGGGAGCCCGCCTGGAGAATGGAGTGGCGATTTAATTTTGAAGTCGTAATTGAAGTCAGGAAGCCCGCCTGGAGAATGGAGTGGCGATTTAATTTTGAAGTTGTAGTTGAAGTCAGGGAGCCCGCCTGGAGAATGGAGTGGCGATTTAATTTTGAAGTCGTAATTGAAGTCGGGAAGCCCGCCTGGAGAATGGAGTGGCGATTTAATTTTGAAGTTGTAGTTGAAGTCAGGAAGCCCGCCTGGAGAATGGAGTGGCGATTTAATTTTGAAGTTGTAGTTGAAGTCAGGGAGCCCGCCTGGAGAATGGAATGGCGATTTAATTTTGAAGTAGCAGTTGAAGTCAGGGAGCCCGCCTGGGTAATGGAGTGGCAATTTACTTTCGAAGTTGTTTGAGGGAAGCAGTAGAGTATAACAGAAATCCCCAGCAGGAATTCAAATTCAAAATCAGAAGGAAGGCAACAAGGATCAGAAAGATAGATTCAGACTTCGAAGCAGAATAGTTCGAAGATCGCAGGGAAGGAACATCAAGTCCGACAGAATAGCAAGGAACATGGAAAGTCAAGATGAAGAGATAGATAAGATTTCGCGATGCTGTAACTTAGTCTAGCTTCTTATTTTGTTGTTTAGTACGGTGTAACAAGGAGGTCAGTTAAGCAGTGGCAACAGCAGTAACAGCGAGATCACAGCAGTCATGGTAGTCCCAGCTACCAGAACTTCCCGAACTACATTAACCTGATTCTACATTGACCTGATTCCCTTTTAGCCAGGGATATGTAGGAGACCTTTGAAGCAAGGTTCGGTCAAAACTTTTCCAAAATGCTTCATACGGAGTGTTCGAATGGGCAAAAATCGCTTATATCCGCTCATTTATCTTTGCACGAAAACTCTGCGTGTTTACACGCAACTTAAATTATCATTGTGAGCACGTGATTTTTGCCTTACTTGAGAAGTACTCCTAGAAAATTCAAAAATAAAAAATAGTTTCGTATTGGGTATGATTTTTGTGATTTTGTGTTATTCTATCTTTTGTGTGCACGTTTATTTATTTAAATTAAGAATACAAAAAAATATATGCTAAGTTTTGCATTTTTAGTGTTTGATGTCGAAATTATGTGATTTGCATTTTTAGGTGATATGTAATTGTGTGGGATAGTGGTATATATATATATATATATATACATGTACATATATACATATATACATGTAGTAATGAAACCAGATCTGGGCCATAATTTGGTCCAAAAACCAGGCCCAAACGAATCCCACCTGGTCCAGTCCAACCCGCCTCCAGCAAGACCCAAACGACGTCGTTTTTGTCTTTGGTAAAGAGATCCAAGCCATTGATCTGTGTTGATCGGATGGATCACATTAATCCCCCCCATCTTTTGATCCTGGCCGTTGGATTCTCATGATCCAACGGCTAAGATTAAACACCCCTTTTAATTACCCAAACCCCTCCCAAACCCTAATTCCCATTCATTTCGTCTCTCTTCAGAGAGCAAATACAATTGCCGCCTCACACCACCACAGACCGCCGGCCGGAAATCGTCTCCGCCGGCGGCAGCACCCCAAACCACCCCAAAATAACACCAAACAATCTCCCACACCCCCTCTACATGAATCCGGCGTCAGTTAGCTTCGAACGTTACTCGAACGCCTCGAATATCCGTTCGAAGTTCGCCGGAGTTTGAAAATCCATCCCAAATCACTTCAAAATCGCACCATAAACTCCCCTCACCTCCCCCACACTCCCACTAACGTTAGTCTAGTTCGAATCTAACCCGAACTACCCAAACCCCAAAAATCTCGGCCATGAACCCTTATTCGGATTTATGCCTAATTGAGGTCTAATAGACCTTAATTGGGATGTTTTCACTATTGAAAACACCTCAATTAAGGTCCATTGGCCTCAATAGCAAAAGGTCCAAGCCCGAGTGAATCCAAGAGCAAATCCGAGTTTATCTCCTCTTTGAGTCCCTAAGGTAAAACTTCCCTTTTCCTTATTCTATTCGCTTATATTAGTATTCGTTTGTTTGTTTAAATTAAATTCCGTTGATTTGTCGAACTTTTCTTAATGGTTCTGTTCCCATCCTCCAAGGCTTTTTATTTGGCCCGTATTTGTTGTTGTTGTGATCTCCGGGAGTGTATTCGCTATTAGAATAAACATTCGACTCGAGTTAACAATCGTCGAATGATTGAATCCCCTGTTTTCTGAATCTGTCCGAATTTGTCGAGTCATTGCTTCTACTTGATTGACTGTTATTAATTGTGTATATTACAATTGGTCGAGCATCGTCGATTAGTTATATAAGTCTCTTTGCTTAGAACAAAGCTAGTTAAAACTGACAGATTTCCATTTTTTTTGAGTATGGTGTTGAACTTAAGTCTAATTTTGTTTGTGGTGTGAAACCTTGGGGATTGTTTGTTTCCTTGTTTGAATTGAAATGTTATACTTAGTAATTGTTGATTCTGTTGTCAAATTAGGAAGTTATTTGAAACAGAAATGGGGTTTGGAATTAGCTGACTAGGAAAATAGGTGTTAGCATCTTTGAAATATCCCTGGTGCCCTGCACATGAAGCTGGACAGTGGAGTCTGCTGTCACTGCAGGGCACTTAGCCTTGTCTGGGCAGAAACTATAGTTAACTAATAAAGTCCATACATGGACAAGGGATAGTGGAAGTTCAGGGACAGTGGGCTGGAAACAGAGAGGGGATGGGCTGGGCAAAGAGAGGGATGGGCAGATGTATTCCCTGATGCTTTTTGGCCCTGATAAGTGGTGGTTTCAGCTATAAAAGGGGAGAGATAGAGAATACATTGGGGGGTACCTGGAGATTCATATATACATACACACTGAGAGTAACAAAAGAGGGATAGACAGTGAGAATTGGAGAGAACCAGAGTAATTGGAGAGAAAAGAATATTGAAATACATACAGAGGGGTCTGGGAGTTTAAACAGAGACACACACATAGAGATATAGAGGGAGATACACTGAAAAGACTCAAGAAACATAGAAAACAGAATAAGGGTTCATTTGAGGAATAGAGAGCTGTGGCATTAAGTTGAAGTTTAGCCCTTAGAAGTTGAAAACAGATTCAACACCTGAGAGTATAAGTTGAACATGCTGTTCCATTGAACTCTTATTCACTTTCAAGTTCAATTGGGTACCTGAGTTTGGTTATCACTGTTGGGGTGTCACAAGTTGAAAAATCATCGCATATATTGCTTGAAATCCTTATTTGTTGGTGTTGGTGTGACTGTTTGCTTCTGCTATAATTGGTCCTGGGCTATCGACTGTTTGAACCACGTTTGATCTTTGCTGTTGCATTACTGTTGGCACTGCTGTTGCTGATTTTCTCCTCCTATTACCATTTCAGGTACACATTGTATCTCCAAGCTTGGTTTATGAAATAGAAGCTGCTTTTGTTTTCTATCTATTCTGTTAAGTTTACATTTCTTCCTGGATTGTTGTTGTACTGTTGCTCTTAAGCTGTACATAGATGTTGGACTGGTTCAGATTTTAGTTGGGTAACTGAATATTTGGTATTGTCAAAAACAGCAAGTCAGTGTGCTTGAGGACTGAAATACTGTTAAAAATATAAGCTGTTTGGAGTCTGTTTCACGTTTTAAAATGATGGATATAATTAAAACGTGTGGCAGTGATTAGATTGAGTTCTTATTTATAGAATTGATAGAATAGGTAAACGTGTGTATAACAGCAATTAGGGGCTCGTGTGTATTAATCGATATTGCTAAAAATTGTCTGTAAACCGTGAGGAAAAGTAGCAATTTTATCCAGATATTTGCTGTTAAAGTTCAACTCAAATAAGTGGATTTGGAAGCAATTGTCTTTGAAAAATAGATAAGTTTGAATGCCATCTCTACCATGTATTGTTCCTTTTTTATAATTTTTGTCTTTAGTAAAGCATAATTGGTTCCTAGATTAGGTAGTATTCATTTGGGAGAGTTTTGTCTAGAAAGGCACACGGTAGAGTAGTCTGGTGCCTGTGTTTGGGCTTTAAACTCAGATTTTATTCTCCTTCGTATTGGGCTCAGCTATGCGTGTGATCGTTATATACATCATTCTTAAATTAGAGTTAAAACCGTTAAAAGAGCCCCGAATCGTAAATTTATTCATTACAATACATGTAGGACTAGGTATTAATTTAACATTAGGGACAAAAACAAAGTAGACCACGTAGTTCACCCTAAGATTGGTCTTTAATAAAAGAGAGATGAGCCTCGCCGCACTAAACACACATTTGCGGGGCCCTCGAATAATTGTCATGAAAACTTAGACTTGGAAGGACCGTCTAGTGAATTTCACGGTCCTTTTCCCAAAGTAAATAGACGATAGACTCTTTAGGCACGACGTGAAATAAAATTACTTTCCTGAATACGGGTGTGCATTTATGTGACCCAAATCTTACTCTCGGCGAAATTGAAATACATTAGAGTCGCAGGCGTACTGGTTACGGTGCGGCTCGAAATGTGTTTTCGTAACGTCGCAATTCTTCTAAAAATAAGAGCGGAGCATTAAAAGCACATAGTTAAAATATATAAAAGAATCGGATAGAAACAAAAATTGCAATTGAGCGACCGTGCTAAAACCACGGAATCCGGGAGTGCCTAACACCTTCTCCCGGGTTAACAGAATTCCTTATCCAGATTTCTAGTTTCGCAGACTGTATTACAGAGCCATAAATTTCCTCGGTTCGGGATTAAACCGGTGACTTGGAACACCATTATTTTTCCAAGTGGCGACTCTGAATTTAATAAATCGATCCCGTCTCGATTGTCCTTTGATTGGAAAAAAACTCCCTTGTGCCCTCGCGTGCGTGTAAAAAGGAGGTGCGACAGCTCGATTGATTATTTTACCAAGTGGGTGGAGGCCAAAACATTCAAATCGGTGACCAAGAAGGCGGTGGTGGATTTCGTACATTCCCACATCATCTGCAGGTTTGGAATTCCAAAGATAATCATCACGGATAACGGTGCCAATCTTAACAGCGGATTGATGAAGGAGGTCTGCCAACAGTTCAAGATTACACACCGAAATTCCACACCGTATCGTCCCAACGCAAATGGTGCGGTTGAGGCAGCAAACAAGAATATAAAGAAGATATTGAGGAAGATGGTAGAAGGGTCCAGCAATGGCATGAAAAGTTACCATTCGCACTGTTAGGTTATCGCACTACCGTCCGGACTTCGGTAGGTGCAACTCCTTACTTGTTGGTGTACGGGACTGAAGCAGTAATACCCGCAGAAGTTGAAATCACATCCCTCCGAATTGTCGCTGAAGCTGAGATTGATGACGACGAGTGGGTCAAAACCCGATTAGAGCAATTGAGCTTGATCGATGAAAAGAGATTGACAACAGTATGTCACGGCCAATTGTATTTAAAGAGAATGGCGAGAGCATATAACAAGAAGGTACGTCCCAGGAAATTTGAAGTGGGACAGCATGTGCTGAAGAGAGTTCTACCACATCAGGCCGAAGCGAAAGGCAAGTTCGCTCCAAATTGGCAAGGACCATTTGTGGTGACTAGAGTATTATCCAACGGCGCTCTATGTCTAACTGATGTTGAGGGAAGATGCACCGATATGGCTATCAATTCTGATGCAGTCAAGAGATATTATGTGTAATTCTTTAATGCATTTGTCAACGTTTGGTTTTGTTTGTGTGTATTTGGCATTTTTCGGAGAATGAAATGACAGAGGCAATTTTTCTACTACCCAAATACTTTAACCCTTGTTTTCCCCTTTGAGCCTTAATTATTCTTTCATATACCCTCTTTCGGAATCATCAAGAAAGATGTGTAACAAAATAGAAAAAGAAACAAAGAAAAAACACAAGAAAAGTGAACTACGTTTGACTTGATTCCTCAAGAATGATACGTAGGCGCCACACGGCTCGGTCATAATAAACTAAAAAATCAAAGATTCCCCAAGCAACAAAACTGGGGCAGAAGTCATGTTTCGTTTGAAAAGATAGTGTGGATTCCGAAAGTTGTAATGAGCTACCCGTTGAGGTTAAATCCCTTTTCTCTAGCCTCATACACGAAAACCGCATTAATGACCAAAAAGACCTCTCGATCAGTATTTGACAAATGCCAAGTCATGCAAATGAAAGCCGAGAAGGACACTCCGATCCTCGACCGAGTCCAGGATTCACAAGCTAAAAATGGATAGCCCTTTATAGGGAATTTCGTGGATAATACCCCAGCCGGGAAAGAAAGCGTAAATGAGAGAGTCTTAACGGTGAAAACCCTCGCGGGCACCTTAAGGCGAAGAAAGTTGAGAGAAATAAAATGAGAGAGTCTTACGGTGAAAACCTTTTACGGGCACCCTAAGGCGACGGGAGATAGAGAAATGAGAGAATCTCATTAGTGAAAACCCTTCAAAGGGCACTATGAGGTGACGAGGCAAGATGGTTACAAGATGTCTGCATGAGACAAGGTTTGGACATTCGTTTATTCCTAGCAAAATACGGCCATCAGAAAGTGATTGACATGAATAGACTGGGTAGGTTAATCTCAAAGGCGCGGCATAACCGTTGAATCAGTCACACATTCAGATAAGTTTTCCTATTTTGGAGTTCAGAAAAGTTTTCCTTTTCTTTTGTCATTTGCGGTCAGCCTTCTTTTTCTTTTCTTTCGTTTTCGAAAATTGATTTTTCAAAGCTTACTACCAAGTCTCCCAAAGCAGTATAATGAAAACGAATAGGCATGGAACGAGGCAATAAGGCAGAAGTCGTTCCGATAGTAAGATTGGAACGACAGGTTGATGGGAAGGTTCACAGGAATTATGGAGTACGAGGGACACATATTGCGCATCCGGAAGATGATTTCTCACAACAGATCATCGACTAAAAGGGTCGAATCAAACTGAAGGTTGGAATAAAAGAAAGAGATGGGAGACCATCTGTGGAAAGAGCATCATCCCCAGCAAGTGTCAACGTCACCCCCAAAAGTTCGAGGGAGGCCAAGCAGCTGAAAGAGAAAAGGAAAATTGCCCCGACAAGAGTGGCACGACCACTCACTGCATTTTGAAACTAACAATTTTTCTTTGATTTAAAGCAGGAAAAGAGGGTTCGTCTGCTAAAAGCATGCCACGTAGAAGGTCATCAAACTGGGGTAGAAAATTTTCTCCCATGGCGAAAATTTTCTTGAAAGCAAATACTTAGTGGATAAGGATAGAAAGCAACGCAAGATTTTGGAAAATACCAGTTTCAAGCAGAATAGTTTTTTAAAGAGGTCAGACAACACGAGGAAGTGATTTCAAGCCTAGTATTATCCCCAGCAGTTCTTGGAGAAATGAAACACTGATCTGCGAGATTTCCCCAACAACAATGTATACCATAAGTTTTCAAGGAAGCAAAGAGGAAGTCCCGGAGGAGGTCCGGGAAGAAGGAAATAGACAAAGAGGAAGCAAAGAATACTTCCCCAGCAGCATCATCCCCAGCAGGTGAGTAAACAGTTTCGAAGATATCTCCAGCAGCCAAAGGAAAAGTAACACAACCCAGTGAGTTATGAGTTGAAGTCAGGGAGCCCGCCTGAAGAATGGAGTGGCGATTTAGTTTTGAAGTTGTAGTTGAAGTCAGGGAGCCCGCCTGAAGAATGGAGTGGCGATTTAGTTTTGAAGTTGTAGTTGAAGTCAGGGAGCCCGTCTGAAGAATGGAGTGGCGATTTAGTTTTGAAGTTGTAATTGAAGTCAGGGAGCCCGCCTGAAGAATGGAGTGGCGATTTATTTTGAAGTTGTAATTGAAGTCGGGGAGCCCGCCTGAAGAATGGAGTGGCGATTTATGATTAGAGTGTGTCAATAAAGTCAAAAACCCAGCGGAGAAGCAGAACGACGTCTCATTTTCTAAGATTTGATAAGGAAAGTGAACCATCGGAAAGTGACAGAATGTAAAGGAAATCCCCAGCATGAATCCAAATTCGTAATCGGAAGGAAGGCAACAAGGATCAGAAAGATAGATTCAGACTTCGAAGGAGAATAGTTCGAAGATCACAAGAAAGGGGAGCTCGCCTGAAGAATGGAGTGGCGATCTAGTTTTGAAGTTGTAATTGAAGTCAGGGAGCCCGCCTGAAGAATGGAGTGGCGATTTAGTTTCGAAGTTGTAATTGAAGTCAGGGAGCCCGCCTGAAGAATGGAGTGGCGATTTATTTTGAAGTTGTAATTGAAGTCGGGGAGCCCGCCTGAAGAATGGAGTGGCGATTTATGATTAAAGTGTGTCGATAAAGTCAAAAGCCCAGCGGAAAAGCAGAATGACGTCTCAATTTCCAAGATTTGATACAGATAGCGAGGAATCGGAAAGTTACAGAATGTAACGGAAATCCCCAGCATGAATCCAAGTTCATAATCAGAAGGAAGGCAACAAGGATCAGAAAGATAGATTCAGACTTCGAAGCAGAATGGTTCGAAGATCACAAGGGAGGGACCAATGGTCGGAGTTTGGCAATCAAGATAGGCCAAAATAACAATTGTCAGAAGAGAAGAAGCATCAGAAGGAACATCAAGTCAGACAGAATAGCAAGGAACATGACAAAATCAAGTGGAAGAGATAGATAAGATTTCACAATGCTGTAACTTAGTCTAGCTTCTTATTTTTCGTTTAGTACAGATGTAATAAGGAGGTCAGTGAGCAGTAAGCAGCAACAGCGGCAACGGTAGCAACAATAACAGTAAAACCACAGTTCTACGGTAGTCCCAGCTACCAAAACTTCCCGAACTACATTGACATCATTCCTGTTTAACCCAGGATATGTAGGAGGTCTTCCGAAGCAAAGACTCGGTCAAACTTTTTCAAAAAATGCTTCACGCGGAGTGCTCGAACGGGCAAAAATCGCTCGTATTTGCTCACTTATCTTTGCACGAAAACTCTTCATGTTTCCGCGCAAAGAGGGGCAGTTGTGAGCACGTAATTTTTGCCCTACATGAGAATTACTCCCAAAAAGTTCAAAATAAAATACTTATGTGTTGTTTGCAATCTTTGTGGATTTTATGTTAATTTTCTCTTATTGTTTGCGTTTGTGTGTCCCTGTTTAAATAAATAAATAAAAAAAAATACAAAAATATACTGCATTTGTATATGAAATTCAAGTTTGCAATTAAGAGTAATTAAGTTTGTTTTATGAAAATGGAAAATCACAAAAATATGCATTTATTCTATTTTTAGCATTTAATGTCCCAATTGTGTGATTTTATTTTTTAATTGGTGTGATGATTGTCATTTGAAGTTAATTAGTTTTTTTTTAAAGTTAATTTGTTTTTGTAATTTAATTTAGGGGTTTTGGTTTTAATTTTTTTTTGGAAATAAATGAAAAGAGAAGTCTTGGTCTTATGAAGTATTTGAATTAAAAGAAAAGATACCAAGCCCAAAACAATTTTACCCCAAAATTAACCCAGCCTACACGCCTAACCGCCCCAGCCAAACCCCATCTCCCATCTTTCAATCTGGACCGTTGATGATAATGCATCCAACGGTCCAGAACATTACACTAATTCTAATTACCCAAACCCCTCCCAAAACCCTAAATTACATTCATTCCTTATATCTCTTCAAGACCAGCCGCCTCCCGCCCGTCGCCACCGTCCGCCGCCGCCGGAAATCGCCCCACGGCGGTTCCGGCGGTCCAAATCACCCAAATTTAACACCATAGAACCACCTTAACCCCCTCTCTTCGAATCCATGCACGGTTTGGTTCGAATCAACCTAGAACCTCTCGAATCTTCGATTGAAGATTCGAACCAAACTAAAACCGACGCCAAACCACCCCAAATTTATACCACACCTTCGCCGGACCTTCCCCATGTCAATGCCAAACTTGGTTTGGCTCAAATATAACCGGAAACCGTCGAACCCCAAAACACATGTCCAAGAACCCTAAAAACCGAAAAGGGATGTAATGTGCCGGATTTCATTAAATTGGGGTCTAATAGACCTTAATTGGATTGTTTTTACTTAAAAAACATTTCAATTAAAGTCTTTTCGACCCCGAATGCAAAGACCCAAGTCGGCCGAGCACTTTCTTCTTCAAAGGTATTTGTTTTCTTCTCTGTTTTGTTTAAATTATACTCGTCCCTATAGTAGTTCTCGATTGTTGTTGATATCGTTGAGATTCGGATGCCATTTTCTTTTCTCTCCTCATCTCTTTGGGACCTTTTATTTGGTCGATCTGTTAGTTGTTAT
Source organism: Nicotiana noctiflora (assembly GCA_032618575.1). Lineage (NCBI taxonomy): Eukaryota > Viridiplantae > Streptophyta > Magnoliopsida > Solanales > Solanaceae > Nicotiana > Nicotiana noctiflora. Next base: position 36,895 of record JASVEL010012018.1, on the reverse strand, counting down.
TCTTCGCTGTTTAACGGGTAATTGTGAGTCGAATTCGATTCGTTGTTAATATCGTTAAGTTGTATGATGTTGAATTTACAAAGTGCTATCCAAAATTTGTGTGATCACTGCTTGTCGGCTTTGGTTATCGATTACATATGTTGTAATCGGCTAATCGAATGTTGTCAAATACGTGTTCGCGTCAATTAGCGTCGTCGATTAGTTAGCTTCGTATTTTTTTTCTCTTTCTCTCTTCTTTGGCCGAGAATACTGCCTTGTTGATTGTCAATGCTAAGATTCTGTTTTGTCTATTTGATTACCAATGTTGTTGAATCACTGTTTTTGTCGAATAGTTAGCTTCGTATTTCTATTTTCGTCTTTGGCCGAGAATGATGAATCACTGTTCTGTCGATTTGTTTGTTGCCGATTATACATGTTGTAATCGATTAAATGACGTCGATTAATTCTGTGGGTTCGTTTTGATTCGAACATTGGACCTTGATTAGCCGTTAACTTATTGTAGTATCACTGTTGGTTATAGTTATTCAATTGTAGTTGTTAACTATATATAGCTTCACTGTCTGATTCATAGTAGTTGTTTTGGTAGCTGTAATTGATATGATTGCCTGTAGGTCTGAGTTTTTGATTTCATATTAGGAAATGTTGAATTGGATATAGCTGTTTAGAAATCTGAAAAACCATACTCAAGGTTTCAAATGTGTAGCACATGGTAGGATCAGTTAAAGAGTTGTTTTAGTGCAGATAACACCCTGTTTAATACTCTTTTTGAGCTGGAAATAAAAAAAAACAGCAGGGAGGAATGATGAAAAGGGTTAAGGGGGTTCACATGGGCTAAGGGAATAACATGGGGAAAGCTGAAACACTTTAGAATAAAAAGAAAAGGGGGTCTGATTTGGGCTATAAAAAGAGATTGAAAGCACACATATAGGGGGGATATACACTGGAAAGATACAGAACAGAGAGAACATTAGGAAACATTCTGAAATAGATTCAAACATTGAGAACATTTTGAGAATCTGGAGAAAAAAACTAAACTCACAGAAAAACAGCATATACACTCACTGGAAGACACACACGGCAGAACACTGGAAAACATACACACACATATTCACAAATATATACTTCACTGGCAGTTCAAAGATAGGCATACAAATCTGAAAAACAACAGAGAGGGAAAAATAGAGAATACACTGACAGAGAGAGCATTCTATGGAAATATACATTTAGGGAGAATACATTAAGGGACAGAAACACTGGAGAGACTTATACAGAGGGAGAAGAGAGACACACACAAATACTCATTGAAAAGTAACAGATTAGGATACAGAGAGTTCCTTTGAGAGAAGAAAACACAGAGAAAGATACTGAAAAGGACTATTGTTCCATTGAATTTGGTTTTCCTTTGATAGCTGATATTTTACAAGTTTTTTTTTCTTTGAAACATTCTGTTTGATCCCATCTGGTGTTCAAAAACATACTGGACTTGGGTTTGAAGAAGTTTAGTTTGGAGGTTGTGGTACTTGTTGATCGATTGAGATTTTTCCAAGCTGTCGTGTATCATTTCACGGTTTGAAAGTGGTTTTGCTGGTGTTGCTTTGTTGTTGCTGCTTATTCCATCTACTGAACCTCATTTCCTTCTTATTTCTTCTTATTACCCAGGTATGTCGTTAGATTCAAGTGAATTTGTGGAATGAATCAGCATATGTGAATTTGTTTGAATTCGAAATATGAAGAACATTTTGTTTGTTATGTTTTAGATTAAAGCCTTGATTCATTTAAATTGTTTATATAGCCTTATGATGTATTAATTAGGACTTCATAGACCATTGTACCATTGTATATGAACCTACGAAGGACTGTGTTGTTTTACTTGAGGATCTAAAAATGGTGTACCTAGATTCACTGTTAAAAGTAATTCGGAACTCATGTTTTAATTGATGAGAAATGGTGTACATGGATTCACTGTTAAGAGGAATAGGACACTGAATTTCTTGAAAACAAAATTTAATATGACGTGGTGCAATGGAATTACTTTGTTCTTTGAAATCAGTGTATATGTTTGATTTGTTTCTCTGGTTTTCTCTATTTTTAAAATGTTGTGGGCATTTCAAGTTGGATCAATGAAGTAGAGGTAGCCTCTAAATTTTGCTGTTTTTTTCTTAGATGCATGTTGCTTCTTAACTTTTCAGAGACTAATTGGTATATCATTTTGTAATTGTTTTTGTCTCGCATTATTGAGTAGAAGACTGAACTCGATGCAAAGATATCCATTCCACTGCTTTGAGTAGAAACTTAAATTATGTTTAGTCATGGATACAAAATGATAGAATACCTCTTGTATAAAGCCTAGTGTCGTAAAATAGAGTGGCTCATCTAGCAAGGAATCTGAACTAGCCACATCGTAAATATAGCATGTGCAAATAGGGCTACAAATTACGTTGCTTAGAGTCATTCTTGTAATTAGGATAAGGTGTTTCTCTTTCGTTTTGAAATCGGATAATTCATGGCCTGAATTTGTATTTAAGAATTAATTAACTTCTTGATATAAATCATTTATAGAAAATTGTAGTTTGCTTTTAGTTGGCCTTTAAAGAATAAATGAGACGAGTCTCACTAAATAAATTGCGAGTCCCTGATACATGTTATTTAAAATAATTATATTCCAGGGTGAGACGTTTAACTAATTTCACGACTCTTCGCAATGTAGTAATACGTAATCACTTTAGATGTTTTTTTTCTTTTTTATCATTTTACTTTTCTTAAATACGGGTGTGCATTTCATGTAACCCAAATCCGAATCCAACGACGTTGAATAAGAATGTGTCGAGGATCCGGGTGCATTTCATGTGACGTGATCCGAAAACGTGTTCTTAAACAACGTTCTTTTTCTTGGGTAGTAATAATTGACAAAAAGCGGTAAATAATTCTGAAAAGGCACAAGTAGGATAATATGTATTAAAATCAAGTATTTTAGCCAAATATGATAGTTGAGTGACCGTGCTCGAACCACGGAATTCGGGAATGCCTAATACCTTCTCCCGGGTTAACAGAATTCCTTATCCGGATTTCTGGTACGCAGACTGTTTAACAGAGTCATTCTTTTCCTCGATTCGGGATTCAACTGGTGACTTGTGACACCATAAATTTCCCAAGTGGCGACTCTGAATTAATTAAATAAATCCCGGTTCGATTGTCCTTTAATTGGAAAAACTCCGTCGCTCCCACGCGGGTTAGCGGAAAAAGGAGGTGTGACAGCCTCTCTGAGGTTCAGTCACAATAAAAGAAAAATCCAAAAAAATCCCCCAAGAAGGAAACTGGGGCAGAAGTTATGGTTGTTGAATAAATAAGATTCCGAAAGTTGTAATTTTAACCCACGATGAAATATTTTTGAGCTTTTATATCCTTTTTTCTAAACCCCATCCAAAAGCCTGCATTACGGTCCAAAGAAAGACCTTCCGATCAATCTTCAGGTAATGCCGAGTCAAACGAGCAAAGGTGAATCACATCAAGGGCAACACTCAAGTCCAAACAAAGGAGAATGAAGAATTCAAGATGATGAAAACCACCACGAGACTCCACGATGAGAGAAATCAAAATGAGAGAGTCTTATCGGTGAAAACCCTCACGGGCACCGTAAGGCGACGGTGAGTCGAGAGAAAGAAAGAGCAAATGAGAGAGGCTTGATGGTGAAAACCCTATGGGCACTACAAGTCGACTAAGGATCAGATCAAAGAAATGAAGTGTTGAAGACCGGTTTCACGGCAGAGCTTGCAACAAGAGTTGAACATCAAATTTGCTATACGGAGAAGGCCAAAAGTGCATGTCAAGGTCGCTAGAGTCGGTATTCAAAATCCGATAGGTCATTCTTCTGTAGGTTTCTTGTTAGGAATTATGTTTTCCTTTCTTTCTATCCTTTGTACCTTGTTTTACCCTCCCTCTTATTGAGTCTGTCGGGTCATAACAAGTATAGAAATGATTCCAAAATTTGCCACCAAGCTTTCCAATTGCACAAGATGGGATTTGGCCAACACGACAATTGTTGTAAGTCAGGAAAAGGCAAGGCCAGTGCTTTAAGCCAAAAGAGCAACATGTGCAATGGAGCGGGCAACAATAAAAATGTTTGGGGTGTGTATAAGACGCAAAGGTCGGCAAAGTGCCAATTCGAGAAAATATAACAAATGGAAATAGGGGAGTGTATTTTGACAAAGGAAAGAGCCAGTCAAGAAACACCCCAAGGTTGTCCAATGAAATCATTGAAGAAATCGTAGACTTCAAGATCGGAATTGTGGGATCCGTCAAGAATGAAAGAACATACATGCCTAAAGAGAGGTGGATTTTGAACAAAGAAGAAGTGAAAATGGATAGTTGGTGAACAGGCCAAGCATTCAAGCGGAAAGTTCAAGGCCACAACCAACCACCGCATTTTTAAACTGACAGAGTTTTCTTTGCTTTGAAACAGGAGCAAAAGATATTGTCAAACTGGGGCAAGAAAAATTTTTAGTCATCGGATAATCATCCGAAGTACATGAAGGTGAATACAATTGTTTTTGAAGATGAACAGGGCAAGTTGAAAGGTGAAGGAAAGCAAGTATCGGAGAATGATACAATCTTAGTCTGTTGAAACTTTCTCCTAAGACAAAAGTCTTAGTCCGATGAATTTTTCACCTAAGATGAAGTGGATAAAATCTTAGTCTGTTGAATCTTTCTCCCAAGATAAAAGTTTTGGTCTGATGAATTTTTCACCTAAGATAAAGAGATATTGCAATGTAAAAACAAAAGGAAGGCAGAAGCCAATGAAAGCAGAAGTTGAAAAAGAAAGAAAGGGCAAAAGCCGAAAAAGAAAGGAAAGATTATTGAAATTGAAAGACTTAAGAAAGTGTGAATTGCAAATGGACCCAGTCTGATGAGTTATCTCCTGGAGTCATAAACTCAGTCCGATGGATAATCCTCCTGAATTGCAAATGGACCCAGTCTGATGAATTATCTCCTGGAGTCATAAACTCAGTCCGATGGATATTCCTCCCGAGACCATGCAAATGAATAGACCCAGTCCGAAGAGTTATCTCCTGGAGTCATAAACTCAGTCCGATGGATAATCCTCCTGAGATTACATTGAAATGGACATAGTCCAGTGAGATACAATCTTAGTCTGTTGAATCTTTCTCCCAAGATAGAAGTCTTGGTCCGATGAATTTTTCACCTAAGATAAAGAGATAATGCAATGTGAAAACAAAAGGAAGGCAGAAGCCAATGAAAGTATAAGTTGGAAAAGGAAATGAAGGCATAATTTGAAATGAAAAGAAAAGGCATAATTTGAAAGGTAAAATCAGAAGTTGGAAAAGAAAGAAAGGTAAGAAGCCGAAAAAGAAAGGAAAGATTATTGAAATTGAAAGACTTAAGAAAGTCTGAATTGCAAATGAATAGACCCAGTCCGAAGAGTTATCTCCTGGAGTCATAAACTCAGTCCGATGGATAATCCTCCTGAGATTACATTGAAATGGACATAGTCCAGTGAGATACAATCTTAGTCTGTTGAATCTTTCTCCCAAGATAGAAGTCTTGGTCCGATGAATTTTTCACCTAAGATAAAGAGATAATGCAATGTAAAAACAAAAGGAAGGCAGAAGACAATGAAAGTAGAAGTTGGAAAAGGAAATGAAGGCATAATTTGAAATGAAAAGAAAAGGCATAATTTGAAAGGTAAAATCAGAAGTTGGAAAAGAAAGAAAGGCAAAATCCGAAAAGAAAGGAAAGTATAAATAGACCCAGTCCGAAGAGTTATCTCCTGGAGTCATAATCTTAGTCCGATGGAAATTCCTCCTGATAACACAGAAAATAGACCTAGTCCGAAGAGTTATCTCCTGGAGTCATAAACTCAGTCCGATGGTTAATCCTCCTGAGATTACATTGAAATGGACATAGTCCAGTGAGAATGAAAATCTTAGTCTGTTGAAACTTTCTCCTAAGATTAAATGTCTTAGTCTGATGAATTTTTCACCTAAGATAACCTTCAGTCAAGGTAACACAAGTTTTAATTTCATGCATTTTTAATTTCTGTTAGGCGCCCACCTTCTAACACGGGAATACATTTCTGCATTGCACGTTTAATTTCTGTTAGGTGCCCACCTTCAAATACGGGAATACATTTCTGCATCGCATTGCACGTTTAATTTCTGTTAGGTGCCCTCCTTCAAATACGAGAATGTTTTTTGCATCGCATTGCACGTTTAATTTTTGTTAGGTGCCCACCTTTGAATACGGGAATATTTTTCTGCATCGCATTGCACGTTTAATTTCTGTTAGGTGCCCACCTTCAAATACGGGAATATTTTTTTTTGCATCGCATTGCACGTTTAATTTCTGTTAGGTGCCCACCTTCGAATACGGGAATATTTTTCTGTATCGCATTGCACGTTTAATTTCTGTTAGGCGCCCACCTTCGAATACGGGAATATTTTTATGCATCGCATTGCACGTTTAATTTCTGTTAGGCGCCCACCTTCTAACACGGGAATATTTTTCTGCACTGCATCTCATACATGTCTGCATTTAAAAAGAAAAAAAAATCAAAAATGAAAAAAAAATGATGAAATTCTGACATTCAACAACATGATGTGCCCAGTCACCATACTGGGGCAGAAAAATCTTTCTTTGGTTGTTTATTTTGTCACACGCAGAGGTCCTCCTGGAGAATGGACGAAATATTGAAGAAGTTGAACAAGTCAAGGCAATAACAAGAATGCCGGTGAAAAGTTGAACAAGTTCAAGGCAATAACAAGAATGCCATTGGAGAGAAAATACAAGTTGAAGGCAATAACAAAAATGCCGATGCAAGGAATACAAGACACAAGATCAAGAAAATACAAAAACAAGTTGGACGACATAGATAGGATTTTTTGTAATTCATAGACTGTAGTGTAGGCTAGCTTCTTTTATCTTTACCTTGGTGTAATAAGGAGTCAGTCAGCAATGACAGCAGTAACAACAGCAGCAGCAGTGAGATCACAGTCCTTGGTAGTCCCAGCTACCAGACCTTCCCGAACTACACTGACCTGATTCCTGTTTAGCCCAGGATATGTAGGCAGCCTCTGAAGCAGGGTGCGGTCAAAGATTTTCAAAATGCTTCACAATGGAATACTCGAACGGGTAAAAATCGTTCATAATTGCTCACTTATCTTTGCACGGAAACTCTTCGTGTCCCCGAGCAAAGAGGGGCAGCTGTGAGCACGTGATTTTTACCCTACGCATGAGTTATTCCTATAAAATTCAAAATAAATGATTTTGTGTAAATTTTATGTTAATTGTTTGTGTGATATTTGCATGTGATAAAAGAAAATACAAAAATTTGCATCTTTAGGAAATTAATTCATTTTTAACAAATTAAAGAAAAAAAATCCAAAAATTAGTTAGCTTTTTAAATTGAAAATCGCCAAAAAAGAAGGTAATCAGTTAGTTTTAATTAGTTCCAAATAATTAAAAAGTAGGAAGAATATAAAAAATACAAAACAAATCAAAATTACAATAAAATACAAAAAATACAAGTTAGAGTAAAGAAAAACAAAGAAAAATACATTGAATAAAAGAACTGGGCCAAATTCCACCAGCTCAGTCGTCCCTACCCTGGCCCAAATCGCCCCGGACCCAGTCAAAATTACCCACGCCCCAGACCAATGCCCAAATGGCCCATACCTGGTTCCCCCTTGCCTTCAATCCCAGCCGTCCATTTTCTTGATCCAACGGTTCCTAATGGTTATTACAAATCAATATACCAAAGCCAAACAACCTTAAAAGACATATAAAAAACCTTAAACATTTTTCACACCTTCTGTCTCTCTCTCTCACAGCCGCCACTCCTTCTTCTTCAACCAGTTGGCCGCCGCTAGGGTTCCGCCTCCCACGGCGGCGGCCGGCCTTATTTCCGACAAAAATCAACACCAAAACACTCCTCTTCACCTCCTCATCACCGTTCTCTAAGAAGTTGTTTTCAAAACCCAACCAATCGCCCCAAATCTTTCGCGCCGCCCCACCTCCCCATGGCGGCGCCGCCGCCCAAACCTTCAAAAAAATAACTCACCACCGTTCTTGTAACATCCTCGACTGTGACATAAGAGTTTTAAGCCGAGAAGCTGCCGGAATTCAAGAAAAGTCAAGAAAATCAGTGGATTCAAGAATATTCAAGATTCGAAGGCTTGTTCGAAGAAAAGAATCAAGAAGAGTTCGATATAATGAAGAAAAAAGGAAAAGAAACAAAAAAGAAGCAAAAAACAGAAAAGAAAATAAACGGCAAAAAATAGAGCTAAGTTTTCTCTTATTTTTCGCCTTTGTATATGCATGCTAAGTTCTTCTTTCTTCTTTTGCTTCTGATTTTTGATTTTTTTGTTTGATTTCGAATAGTTAGAGTAATTAGTAAATGTAGTCATTTATTGTTTTAGGCCTTAATTAATTACACTATAAAATTATTAGATTCCATTAGTTGGTTTTAGTTTGCTTGATTTAGTATTATTCTGCCGTATTAGTTGGTGAATTGAACAATGATTAAAATCTGAAAATGATGCAATTTGTTGAGTTGATGTTCTGCTAATTCATGTTAGTTAATAGGATTAATGGTTAATTGTAGGCTAATATGAGTTTTCTGTTAATATTGATTTCTCGGATAGATTGATTTTTATTAGTATCGTTTGACTTTTTTGTTTTTTAGTTTCTGATTTTCATTAGTTAGTTTTAACAATTGTTGGATTTTTAGATTTTTTGTTAGCTTCTAATTGACAGCCGGCCCAATTTCTTGGATTTTTAGATGTTGTTAGATTTTTTGTTAGTTTTGATTTTTAATGGTATTGTTAGATTTTTGTTAAAATTGATAGTTTCTGTTAATTTTTAGATTTAGGGAAAATAGCCTTTGTCTAATTTTTGTTAATTTGTTGGCTTTCATGATTTGTTATAATATTGGTTAATTGACCCGTTGATAATAGAAACTATCCGACCTGTTTCGATCTTGTTTTGAAATTCAAGTTAGTTAGTTATTCGGTTTAGTGGAATTGTGTTTTTGATTAACACTTAGGATGATTGGTTATAGCTGTTAGTTTGATTAGGAAAATCGTCTCTTAGACTAGTTGAGATTCAAGTTAAGTCGATAGTAAGAATCACACGATTAGTACCCACCTAAGGTGTTTTGCTCGATAGATTCAATTGCGATGAATTATTCTGATTAATAGGACTCACCATCTATCAAATTGTATCCCGAGTCTTGTTAATTGGATGATTAATCATAAGTGGCTATGTTTGTAAGACTATCTAGGATTGGCTATTGATGTAATGTGATTCTAATTAGCGAATTAATTCTGAATTTAAAGTAGTTAATAGGGTCAATTGGTTAATTGAGCAATAGTCACTTAATTGTGGCTATTTGATAAATATCAATCTGAAAATGGGTTAAAATAAGGATAAAATACAGAAATTAGGAAAGTAATTAGCCTTAAGAAGAAGGGGTACAATTGGAAAGTGAATTGGCATAGTTGTTATAAATATAGAGCTTTTAGGGTAATTTGGGCATAACAAAAGGTATCTTAGTTAATATTAAAAGGAAATGAGGGCACAATAGGAACTCCAAGGGAAATAGAACATGGTAGAGTATTCTAGAACGGGTTTTAATGTAGCTTTCAAATAATTAATTGCACTAACTTGTGCAACAAGTCAAGAATTGAAGGGTTTTTAATAAAATTCAGATTTTTCTTTTATGCCTATAAATAGGTGATTTTAGCTTGAATAAAAGGGGGGGGTTCCTTCTGATTTTAGAGGCTATTTTAGCATTTTGAGTCATATGAACCCTAGAAAAAATCCAAAAAATACATGTTAAATTCCAGATCTGAAATTAACATTTCAGATCTGCTTTTCTTCTCTTTTGTCTTCGAATTATGTTCAAAAACCCAAAAATAATAGTAGATTCAGTAGGAAACTGTTATTTGAGTGAGATTGGGTTGAAACATTTTGGAAATTCTGAAAATCATCTCCTGGGTTAACTGTTTGGCTCAATTGCTGCTTTTGATCACTGAATCGTTGCTGTTACTGCTGGAATTTGCTTTCTGCATCCTGTTGTTGCTGCTGTCAATTAGATCTAACGGGTTTATTCAACTTTTCAGGTACATATTTGTAATCTCAAGCTATTGGAAATAAATTGAAGTGCTGAACCTTTCTACTATCAGTCTTTTATTAATTGAAGTTTAATTTGACAGTTATCATAGTGATTTGAATTAATTCTGGATGAATGTATAATTAAACTATTATTACTTTGACTGTTGGTAGTATAATTGGACTGTTTGAGGAAGTAGTTAGTGTGGACGGACAATCACTGTTTCTTGCAACTGATCTTTTCTTTAACTGGAAATTCGTAGCCACGTTTGCTGCAAAGAAATACTTTCATTTGGTAATTTCCTCGCACCAATAATGCTGCAAATCAAAATTCATAGTGATAGCACAAAGAAGTGTAAGAATTAAATATCAATGATTCCATAACCGTTCAACTATATTGAGGTCCATTTACACCTTTAATTTCCCGATTTCTGTCGTGTACGTGACATTTGAATTACAGATTCATACGGTTTTGCATAATTTTTTTGTGATGTATTTTATTATTTCAATGGAATTGGTTAGACCTTGTTGCCAGATTCGTTGGTGAAGTTAAAGTGATAATGAGATTTCTATTTATAAGTTTTTGAAGTGGGCTAGTTAGATATATATCTTGACTTAAGCTTGAATTATACGATAGGTTCAATTTAATCAGCTGGGTTGGTTTCAGATTTCTTGGGCATAGTCTAAGCCATTATGAATTCAGCAAACTTGTGGCCTTATAGTTTGATGGGCTATTGGACCTCATTTCGAGCTCAAAGCTTGGGAATGAACATCTATAAACAAAATGACAAATTGCGTGGCCCTCTTTTATTATGAGTTGATCCTTAGGATTCGGGGCGTGCCATTTAGCAAATTCCATGGCCCTCGCAAACTACAAATGTGAAATTGCTTTAGGCACGACTTTAATAAAATTACTTTCCTAATTGCGGGTGCGCATTTATGTGACCCAAATCTTACTCTCGGCGAAACTGAAATACATTAAAGTCACAGGCGTACCGGTTGCGGTGCGACTTGAAATGTGTTTTCGTGACGTCGTAATTCTTCTAAAATTAAAAAGCGGAACATAAAAGCACATAGTTGAAATATATAAAGAAATCAGATAGAAACAAAAATTGCAGTTGAGCGACCGTGCTAGAACCACGGAATCCGGGAATGCCTAACACCTTCTCCCGGGTTAACAGAATTCCTTATCCAGGTTTCTAGTTTCGCAGACTGTATTACCGAGTCATAAATTTCCTCGGTTCGGGATTAAACCGGTGACTTGGGACACCATTATTTTCCCAAGTGGCGACTCTGAAATTAATTAAATAAATTGATCCCGTTCCGACTGTCCTTTAATTGGAAAAACTCATTCACTGATTATTATATATCTCTTCTCGGGGTGTAGTATTAAATAGTGGCACATTTACATTTATGTATGTGTGTGAAAAAAGGAGGTGTGACAATTACCACAAATGATGACGATTATAATTTCGTCTATTGCCACGTCTACATCCATTGATACATTCACGGTAATAATTTTGTCTTCTTTCAGACTTATCACATACTGCTATCACATTCTCTAAAGTGAATGAGAATGGAGCAAATTCAATGGGACGAGTTTTCAATTCTTTGCCCACAATTATACATGAATTTAATCATGGCAAGGCATAGAAATTTTACCACTTTGGTGGTTATAATTTCTTTTAAACTCCATTAGAGTTGCAAACAAAATTTATCATCTTTGCTTGTATTTAAAATCAAATAATAGAATGTTAAGAATTTGAAAGAGAAAAGTAAAATACTTACCTTAAATCTAAAATTTAATCATGAAGGAAGTTCATGGAGAAATTGACAATCTTGTGCTCACCTAAAGCTTCTACTCAATTGGTTAGCGTCTCGTGCTGATAACGTGTTATAAAATAATAAAAGAAATAGAACAATATTGTAGAGAAAAGTAGGGAAAGAGAATTCTTATTGAATTTTAAGATGAATTACAATGGGGTAAGACCCCTCTATTTATAGGAGAAATATGACTTAGTCACAAAGTAAAACTCTCCAACATTCACTCTAAATAGAATTCTATTCTTAACAAGTTCGTTGTTTAAGGCTTAATAAAAGCACTAATGGTTATTTTTCCATGTTAAACCCATCGATATCCGGGTAAATTTCAGCTTTTAATAACTTTTTAAGTCTTTTAACTCCAAAAACACAAAAATCCCAAGTCCCTATCAGCTCAAATTGCTCGGACTTATTTCACACTTTCCCTATAACCCTGGCAACAAGTCACCTTCATGCACTTCCACGTGTACAAGGAGTCGGCAAGGTGGGTCCCACAATATCACTTCAAACAAGTAAGAACTAAGAACCCACTTCCCGGAAAATCTCAAGCCCGACCCTTTCGGCCAACCCAAGATCCAAAAAACACAAACCCAATCGTTACAGCACACGTGTCCTGTACACGTGTCCTCCCACATCCTAAGTACATTTCATTGTACTGATTCACTCCAGTCAAAGCAGCCAATCAGTTTACGCGTAGATATTGGTGCCACGTGTTGTCCCAGATTGTCTGGTTATAATCTTTCTATAAATGGAGCTAACGGTATCCTTAACCGACTCCAGGTCCTAATTCCAAATTGTTAACTTTCCATTTCCAATCTTGAAATGAAAATAGAGCATATATCAAAAGCCAAAAATTGAAAAAAATCAAACTAGGGAAATCAAAGAGAACCTTCAAATTTGACCTTAAACGCTTTAGTTCGTTCAATGATTCAAAGATTTGACGGAAATGATCGCCGGATTTTGACATTCCCGGCGGTTCATCCCTGTGAGAATATATCTCCGGCTACCCTTTTGGATTCTTTGATTACTCTATCTCATAACATATGCAATTTCAAATCCAAATTCTTTGCAACTCAACGGAAAAATGTCCGAGAAACCATTAGACAAGTTGGAATCCTCTTGATTTTTTTCGAGGAAGTCCGAGATAATCTTCCTAGTATTAGAGATTCCATTATTCTTTGTTTTGCAGAACTCCATACAACATTCCAAAAGCTAAAATTTCTATTAGATGATTGCACACGTGAAGGGGCAAGAACTTGGATGCTTATGAAATCCCACTCTGTAGCGACCCAATTTCGAGCTTTGATTAGAACTGTGGCTACAGCACTTGATGTTCTTCCTTTGAATTCTCTTAATATTTCCAGAGAAATCAAGGAGTTGGTTCTAATGGTGGCTAATCAAGCACAGAGAGCAAAAATGGAGCTGGATCCTGAAGATGAAGATGCCATGAAAAGGGTAATTCTAATTGTGAACCAATTTGAAAACAAGTACGAGCCAGACTCGTGTATAATCAAGAAAGTTCTGGATTATCTTAAGATCACCACTTGGGCTCAGTGCCATAAGGAGATTAAATTCTTGGAAGAAGAAATTAATTTTGAATGCTCAGAGAATTACGAAAGAGAAGTGCCAATGTTAAGCAGTTTAGTAGGATTCTTGAGCTATTGCAGAGGAATTCTGTTCGAGGACTCTGTTTATGGCAACACTGATCAATCAGATGGAGCATCAAGTCTTGAAACTTTAACTTGCTTGAATCCTGAAGATTTTCGATGCCCGATTTCTCTTGAACTCATGACGGATCCTGTAACAGTTTCCACGGGTCAAACCTATGATCGTGCTTCTATTCAAAGATGGCTCAAGTCAGGGAACCTCCTCTGTCCCAAAACAGGGGAGATTCTACAGAGCACAGAATTATTACCTAATTCGACTCTGAGGAAGCTCATTCAACAATTCTGCGCTGATAATGGAATATCCTTAGCTAAATCAAGGAAGAAAAATCGCGATATATCGCGTACTATTTTGCCAGGAAGTCCAGCAGCTGCTGAAGCAATCAAATTCCTCTCCGAATTTCTTGCGAGTAGACTTTATTTTGGTTCAGATCAGCAGATAATCAAGGCTGCTTATGAAATTCGTTTGCTGGCAAAATCAAATATTTTCAACAGATCCGTATTAATTGAAGCTGCATCTATCCCAGCACTCTTACAAATTCTTAACACAAATGATCCAATTATGCAAGAGAACTCAATTTCTGCTTTGCTCAAGCTATCAAAACATTCAAATGGAAAGAAACTGATTATGGAAAATGGAGGCCTGAAATTGATTATCAGTGTTCTCAAAGATGGGTTAAAAGTAGAAGCTAAGCAAATTGCAGCTGCCATAATTTTCTACATCTCGTCACCCCGCGAATATCGAAAGGCAATCGGAGAAAATCCAGAAGTCTTTCCAGCTTTGGTCGAACTCATAAAAAACGGAACAGGTTGTGGGAAAAAGAATGCCATTGTTGCAATATTCGGGTTACTACTGAGTCACAGGAACCATGAGAGAGCACTTGGAGCTGGAACAGTTCGAGCACTAGTCGATCTTTTATCTTCCTCAGATAAAGTTGAACTAAACACAGATGCACTGGCAGTTCTAGCTTCATTAGCAGAAAAGACTGAAGGGTCATTTGCAATATTAGAAGCTTCAGCATTACCAGTAATATTGAGTCAATTACAGAATATAACATCTCGAGCGGGGAAAGAGTACAGTGTTTCCATTTTATTATATTTATGCATCAACTGTGGCACGGAGGTATTAGCCGCTCTGGTAAGAGAGCAGGCGCTTATGCCACTTCTTTATTCACTGTTGACAGAAGGAACCAGCCAAGCAAAGAAGCGGACACGCTCTCTTATTAAGATTCTACAGAAATTCTGTGAAACAAGTACTTCTAGGTTTGTGACTGAAGTTCCACAAGAACAATTTATTGATGTAAGATGAAAGGTCGCAGGATTTAATTTTTGTCTCCATTGTCCATGTAAATATATCCTGATAGTGGTAGTTATATGTGTGAAGTTTAGCTCCTCTCTTTTTTTCAGGAGTTAAATGCAGAGTAGGTCATTGGGTTTGGGAACTTATACCTCAATAAATTTGTAACACAATTCTTTGTTGTGATAAATAATGAATTTGTTCTTGTGTGATAACAAAATGGGGTAAGACTGCAATGCGCTTCAGTTTCTGCACTTCTTGGATAAATATTTTCCCTGTGTGCAAAGTGAAAACCACGTGCAAGCCATGTGCCAAAAGGATTATATCAAAAACATTGTATAATATGGAAGGGTGATGTTAACCATTATAAATCTCATATATAAGTAGCAATATGTTCTCTGAACCAATCTTTGCATAAGAAATATAAATCTCACTGAAGTTTACTAGTGCAATTTCATTATAAAAGATGCCTAATTAGAAGCATATATAAGGGATCCAGAGCTAGATAAGTAGAAACTTAAATCAGCTAAGCAACAGGATTCTTCTTTCTTGGAATTCGGTATCCTCCAATAACACAAGCATGGTGTCTCTGGTACTCGTCCATAGTAACTTGCTCAATAGGCTTGAATTGGTTGGCCTTCAGTTTCTGCACTTCTTGTTCATATACTTTGTCATCTGGAAGGGTAGAGTCTATGCAGTTGGCCTGCAAAACCAAAAGGAGTCAAGACAGTACTTCCCTAGATAATTTTGACATCTCAGTGGCATCAATATGATGACAGTATTTTAGTATATACCAAGGACAATATAAAGAACTTTTCTAGCTCGGTGCAAAAAGCATCATGCATTCACAGCTAATGCAAGCATTAGTGGACACTTCCATAGCTCGAACTCAAGACATATAGGTCATACGGAGACGACTTTACCATTGTTCCATAACTTTGCTTCTCGTATTATAAGTGCATTTTAACATATTATAGTAAGTTAGTTATTATACTTACTGGGTCCTCATTTCTTTGCACTCAATGGAGGTTGAATTTTAATCCTTCGTATCTCAATCATTAAGTGCGTTTGTTTTTAAAGTCTGGATCTTAATTATTCAGATCTTAATCATTAAATGTGTTTGTTTTTTTATTTTACAACTACTTAATGGGTCTAAATATGTCTGTATGATTAAGATCTATAACAAAGACTTAATTTCATTAAGATGTCATTCGTATCTCTGACATAAAGTGTGTTTAATTTTAAAGTTTGGATCTTAATCATTAAGTGTTTACTTTACAGCCACTTAATGAGTCTGAATAGGTCTGTATGATTAAGATTTATAACAAAGACTTAATTTCATTAAGATGTTATCATCTAGGGGTGTGCATTCGAATCGGTTTATCAATTATTTGTTTCGGTTTATCGATTTCGAAATTTTCCTTATCGAGTTATTGATTTCGATTTTGTTCGCTTCGGTTATCGGTTTATCGATAAACTGATAAGATATACTAAAAAGACAAATATACCTTTATTATATAATACCCTTTCTTTTACCCTAAGTCCCTAACCCTATTATTTCCTCTACCCAATCTTCAATGCCGCTTTTACCTTTCTCCCTCTCTCGCGCGAACTTCCAACCCAGCAAAGAAAGTGAACTCCGGCGTAGTCTGGAGTACTCCAATAACTTCAATAGTACGTTTCTCCCTCTCTCACTTCGTGCCTTTGTTACAAATTTCACCTCCGTATCCATTGTATGTACTTGTTGACACAATTTTTATGTTATAAACGATGTTCGTCTTATTTTAGCTTCTTTTTATCCATATTAGTTAGGCGTGTTTATAGCGATATACTTTCCGTGGAATCCCGCAAATTTTTGTATTGGTGTAATCGATAAGCCCCAAAATTCGATAAATCAAAATCAAAAAATCGTAACCTTATTAAAATGATAACGATAAGTGTCTGTACAAATCGATAATCGATAAGGGTCAAAATCAAGTCGATAAATCGAATGTATACCCCTATTATCATCCACGTTTATTATTAGTTGTCGCTGCCGACACCACCTATCATTATCAATTATCACCATACCACCCACCACCACCCTCAATCATAGCCGCCACCATTATCGACTACCACCACCCACCATCTCTACCACTCCCACCACCATCATTCTCAACCACAACCAACACTCTTCCACCTCAACTAATCACTCCATCACCATGAACACCATAGCCGACACTACCCATCATTATAAACTACCACCACCATTGCGACCTTACTCAATCACAACTACCACCACCCACTATTATTAACTATCACTATCCACTACCACCATCCTCAAACATAATCACTATTGTTTGCTCAAAAGTTATCACACATTTTATGAGTACAAAATAATATATATGAGTTACGGGTAAATCATAGCTAATCATAAAAATCCGTGGATTAACTGAAAGGAATGATAATAAATACTCATGATTAGGAGAAAAAACATTAACAACTTTTATTAACAATATTGATTTTGGTCTGCCTCTCCATGAAGAGGTTCAGAGCCTTATAATGGTGTTTTATCTTCCCACGAGATGGGCACATTTTGTCTTTTCTCTCCCTCTCTCCCTCTTTCTGGAGAATGGTGGCGAAGAAGAAGCCCCCTTAGTAGGGCTCTCTCTTTTAGTATTTATAGTTGTGAGCTTCGTAAGTTGGCATCAGGTGTCCGTGGCCACACTGCGGTTCGTCCCCATGGGATGGTGGATATGCCATACCCTCGTAGATCAAACCGAACAAGAGTCGAATAATGTTATAAATGAGTGGTCATACCACTTATTAATTATGGATTAGCTCAAGATGAGGTTAACTCCTTTAATTATTATGATGTCGGATTCTCACCCATATAGTTAGTCCCTCCGCTTATTGAGGTCGTGCTTCGGCTGAGCTCGATGAGCGGACTTCATCGATTGTGTTTTGAAAAACTCGAATAAGGAGGTCGAATGTTGCTTTGATCGAGACCGAATTTTCTTTGGCGATGGCCTAAATATTGTAGAATGTTAGCGTCTTGTTATCATGTTACCAAGTCGTTGTATGATCAAGACTGAACGCCTCTTCTCGGCGAATATACATGGCATTTTAACACAATTCGAGAGAGATCGACTTTGTTATATTTTGATCCTCACGCTTGTTTTGGATCATAATCGTCAACTACGGGGGGCGGGCCGTATGCGGTACGGCCGAGGAAATAAGTGTACGATGGGTACGTACCTAGTAACGTCCAGAATTTTGAAGGCATACGGAACACTCTTTCAGCACTCGCAGGCCGTTAAAATCATTCCGACGATGAGATATTGGTGGATAACCGAGAAGTCGCTTCGTGGAACTTGTCATAATGACGCACGTTTTGGCAGAAGTTATGAACACATATACCCATGCATGGTATGGCATTTATATGTATATGCATGACATTTCAAATATCAAACAATTTCACAAAGCTATTCAGATTTACATGTAGAGTCTTTTACTACATGTTTCTATCACGCTATTGTTTACTAGTTTTCATTCATTACATACTCGGTACATTATTTGTACTGACATCCCGTTTTCCTGGGGACGCTGCATTTTATGCGTGCATGTCCCGGTGCATAGGTCGAGAATCCTTCAAGTAGGCTATCAGCTTAGCGGAAGATGTTGGTACTCTCCATTTGCTCCAAAGTTGCTTATTTGGTCAGTATGATTAGTATATGTATTGATCGATTTGGTGGAGCTCTGTCCCGGTCAATATGATATTCTGTATTCTTAGAGGCTTGTAGACATATGTCATGTATACGGATTCTTGTATGGCCTTTTCGGCTTATGTTTTGAGTATATAAAGGATCGTGCCAGCCTTATAGGCTCGTACGTCATATGTATAAGCTTGGATTATATTGTGGATCGTCCAGTGTCGAGTAATTCTCCATGTTTTATTTTACTTAACTCACGATAGCCTCTCTGGATTATTTACCCATGATAGCATGATACGAAAGATACGTTACGTATGTACTCGGTTGAGTAAGGTAAAGGATGGCCGTCGCGGACAATCAGTTTGGGTCGTAACATTAATTTACTATTTTATCCAATCATTCTTGTAGTTCGGGCGACCTTCGTGAGTGGTACTTTGTGAATACATTACAACATACATAGATTATGGGTCAATCATAGCAAGTCGTAATAATTCAAGAACCAAGTAAGAAAAGAATGATTAAGAATATTCCCAATGAGGGTGGAAGATATTAATAATTTTTATTGATGATAATAAGGGGGTCCGCCCCTCCATGGAGAGGTTCAGAGCTTTACAATCATGTTGTCTTTTTTATCTGAGATCCTCCCTCACTCATCTGTTGTTCTCTCCCCTTTCACTCTCTCTATGTCAGAGAGTTCCCATGAGGAAGGAGAGCCCCCTTTTGATTTCCTTTCTTGGTATTTATAGTTATGAGCTGTATGAGATAACAGTTGGTGGGTGGGACCATGTTGCAGTTTTTCTTCTGGATAATGGATGGACTGTAGCCTCATTAATTATGTCGGTCGATTATTAATTGTCGTCAATTATGAATGGTCGTACCACTTATTAACCTCGAATTATCCAAGAAAGGTGATTAGCGTTGTTGGTTAATATAGGGTCGGATTCCGATCCACACAGTTAGTCCATCCGCTTATCAAGGTTGCTCTTTGCACGAGCTCAATGAGTGGATGCAGTCGAGCGCGATCTAAACGACTTTGAATAAGGATCAGGTGACCGTCGCTCTGGTCGAGGCCGTGCTTTTCATGGCGACGGTCCGAATTTTATAGAGTTTTTCAACATCACTTTTACATATACTCAAGTCGTTGGCTATCCCCTCATCATGAGGATGCATACTATCATCAGTATGATTCGGGCGAGGTCGGGACTCGATTACGTTCTGATCCTTGGGTTCACTCTGGTATGTAACCGTCATTAGCGACGGGAGACAGGTCGTACACGACGTGCCCGAGTACGATGTAAGCAATGTGTTTAGAATTTTGAGGGCGTATGGTACATTTTGCCCGTATTGGCAGGGCTCTATGTTTGCTACGATTAGTGGGATGGCGACTGAAGTAAAATAGGCACTTCATGGTGCTTGTCATGATGGTGCATATCTTAGTATAATCAAACCGTTTTGATGGTTGGATATGCAATTAATGATATCCATTGGTTTTCCCGAAACCATTTATGTTGCCTATAAAGGTGAATTGGGGTATCAGTTTCTCGTTACTTCATTATTCATCTGAGTGATTCTGAAGCTTTTTCCTTCTGCAAATTCGCTTTTTCCTTTTCTTGATTGTGATAAGCTTTATCTTTCTTACCGAATCCGGTACTTCCTTCTTCGAAAAACTAAGTGATGGCAACATAAATGGTTGGTATGGACCGACTAAGGGAATAGGGGGTTATACCTACCCATGCCGATATAGTCCTTGCCCGAAGCGAGGAAAGGGTCCACACCGATCACGCGGGGTACTGCATCTTTTATGCGTACTTTTTCAAGCTGGGATTCAGGGTTCCGCTTTCCACTTTGGTGGTGGACTTCTATCGGTATTACGGGGTTTGCCCGGTTTAGCTCACCCCTTCTCTATACAAGTTGCAGCACCTACTCGCCCTATATACTTCTCAACGAGTGTGGGGCACCATGCTTTGGGCGTGCCCTCGTGGGTCGAGAAGGATGATTGATGCGCTGGACGATGAAGTCGAGCATTTATTTTACATCAGAACCGAATATTTAGTGGCGTCCCCTTAAGGGTGCCCGGAGGCTTGAAACCATGCACATGAGTTACTTTTACCGAGATAATCAGTTTCGTTCCTTTCTTCTCTTTTTGTTTTGATTATGCGAACGATGCCTTATTGTTGCCTCTGTAGCCGAGAGGTCGCCACCGAACTTGTTAGCAGGGATGCGTGGGTGGCTCGAAGCTGTGCTCCCTTACACTGAAGGGATTTGCACGTGGGCGTCTTTCTGGGAGAGACATGAGTGTGGGCTGGCCGTAGGTGAGAAGCTCGCCTCTTATTTTGCTTGGTTCATGGTTTTAGGGTTCCTCTTACTAACTTTGCTTTCCTGCTACAAGGAGGGTGAGTCGTGGCAGGCCCCATTAGCTAGCCTTCCAGTGGCTGGGCACAATTGCCAGATTTTTTGCAGCGCCAATGCCATGTCACGCACCGAGGGCAGTATCGGTCAAGTTTTCTACGGCTCCTTCACCCTTCCCCCCCCCTACGGCCCATATTTCGGGACGAGGGGCCATCGAGGGTTGTTCGCCCTCGGTACGAGTCGTCCTCATGCGAAGAGGAGGAGAGGCCCTTGATCAGGCATAGGGTTGCTTTTACTCCGGTTCCTCCCTCAGCGACTGCGCCTATTCCCCTTGTGGTAATTGTGAGCATGTGATTTTTGCCTCATATGGATTACTCCCAAAAAAAATTCAAAATAAAAGAGTTTTGTGTTGTTTGCAATATTTGTGGATTTTATGTTATTTTTCTCTTATTGTTTGCGTTTGTGTGTGCATGTTCATTTGTTTAAATAAATAAAAAAGAATACAAAAAATACGGTGCAATTGTAGTTACAATTTAATTAGACAATTTGGAATTAATTGGTAAAGTAAGTATTTTATAAAGTGAAAAAATATTAATAATAATGTATCTTACATTTTTAGTATTTAATTGTGCGATTTTCGTATAACATTGAATATTTAATCATTTGTGAATAATATTAGTAAGAGTTAATTAATATTTTTTAGATAATCTTGGTTTTACAATTTATTTTAGATTTTTTGTAATTAAGAATCAAATGGAAAATAAAAGAAATAGAAGAAAATAAGTGAGAATTAAGAAAATCGGAACCGGGCCACTTAATTGGACCCAAAATCAGGCCCAAAACACTGCCTCTACCCGGTCCAAGTCAACCCAACCCGCCCCAGACCTGCTACTACCAAAACGACACTGTTTTGATTTGTAAATTGATCACAGCCGTTGGATTTTTGTGATCCAATGGCTCAAATTAATTCGTCCATTCCAGTATACCCAAAACCCCCAAGACCCCTTGCCCCGTTTCATTTCCCCTAACCCGTTCATCTCCCCGTCTCTAACCTAGAGATTCCCATGTAACGCCGCCGTGCCCCGCCGCCCTCCGCCTATTGAAAATCGCCTCACGGCGGTTCCGGTAGGCCAAACCACTCCATTTTTACACCCTAGGACCATCTCAACTTCCCCATTCCAAATCCACGAACCATTTACCTCGAATCACCCTCCAGCTTCTCGAATCTTCAATCGAAGATTTGAGCTAGACCCTAAGGTACCCCAATCAGACCCAAATCCGCACCACATCACCTCCTAGCCTCCCTCATACCCAAATGACCCTTAATCCGGTTCGATTCTGACTAGAACCCCTCGAACCCCAAATCGAGCCCTCAAGAACCCTCAAAATTAGAAGGTTGAAATACATCGAGTCAATTGAGGTATTGGAGTCCAGTAGAAATACCCCAAATTCATGCAGCTCTTTTAATGAATTCAAAGAGAAGAGTTTATTTACTCGGCTTTTAATGAGACCAACGATGATCCTAGATTTCCTTAATTTTGAAAAGACTATAATTTTACTTCTTCTTGAAGAGTGCCAACCTCACGTCATATGTTAGAGACAAATTTGTAACCACAGGGATTCTTACCACTGGAATAAGATTCGTTTGTTTATTTAGGTACAAAAATCTAACAAAATCAATATGTTGTATATTTATAGGCTAAATTTCACAAATGGTCATATAACTATGATATTTTTTTACTAAAATCATATAACTTTCTTTTCTCACACAAAAAATCATAAAACTTTCACTTCTTTACTCAAAAAATCCTAGTGACCGGCAAAGACAATTCACCGGTCATTTTTTGAAAAATATTTTTTTTTCATTTTTTACATTTTTTTGAAAAAACTGAAAATATTTTTTCTTTAAAATAAAAACTGAAAAAGTAAGATAAAACTAAATGCTTTAAAAAAACTGGAAAAAATACTTTTTTTGTAAAAATTGAATTATTTTTTGTAACAACTGGAAAAAAAAAGACTTTACTAAATTAATGGACTATTGGTGCATTAGTTTAAAAAAACGAAAAATATTTTGCAAAATAAATAAAGTCCAACAAAGATACATTTTCAAGAAATGCTAAATATTTTTTATTTTTTTAAACTAATGCACCAATAGCCCACTAATTTAGTAAAGTCTTATTCTTCTTCTTTTTTCCAACTTTTACAAAAAATAATTCAATTTTTACAAAAAAATATTTTTTCAGTTTTTTTAAAGCATTACTTTTGTAAAAACTAGAGAAAATATTTTTAATAAAATATTTTCATTTTTTAAAAGCTGAAAAAAATATTTTCAACAAAATATTTTTATTTTTTGCAAACTAAATAAAGTCCAACAAAGATACATTTTCAAGAAATGCAAAATATTTTTCGTTTTTTAAACTAATGCAACAATAGTCCACTAATTTAGTAAAGTTTTTTTTTTCAATTTTTACAAAAAAAAATGTTTTTCAGTTTTTTTAAAGTTTCTTTTGTAAAAACTAGAAAAAAATATTTTTAATAAAATATTTTTGTTTTTTAAAATCTGAAAAAAATATTTTCAACAAAATATTTTCATTTTTGAAAAATATTTTTTTTCAGTTTTTTAAAGCATTTAGTTTTATCTTACTTTTTCAGTTTTTATTTTAAAGAAAAAATATTTTCAGTTTTTTCAAAAAAATGAAAAAAATTAAAAAAATATATTTTTCAAAAAATGACCGGTGAATGGTCTTTGCCGGTCATTGGGATTTTTTGAGTAAAGAAGTGAAAGTTTTATGATTTTTGTGTGAGAAAAGAAAGTTATATGATTTTAGTGAAAAAATGTCATAGTTATATGACCATTTGTGAAATTTACCCTATATTTATAGTAGAATTCTACGGAGAGTACTTATACAAATAAAACTTATTCCATGTTAGGTTACAATATATTAGGAGTTTTTATATAGCTTATAAAAGAAAATATTTAATTGTCAAAAAATTTAATTGATTTTAAAATTCAAAATATTATGAAATTAATTAAATGACTATTTTATCCAATATAAATTCTATCTTTAAAGGGTAAAAAAGACGAATGACATTTCGCTAAAGAGCTTCGTGCTTTTAGTATAGATATAGATATAGATATATATAAAGATAGATAATAATAATATAATATATAAGATAAGGAATACCAACCGTTTACAATATTGGTTTTATTAAGAAACGGCATTATCCCAAGTGGAGAAATAAATGCAACACAAAATAAAGGAAAAAAGAAAGAAAAAGAGGTTGGTTTTTATTAAGAAAGGGTGTCGTCCCAAGTGGAGAAATAAATGCAACGCAAAATAAAGGAAAAAAGAAAGAAAAACAGGGGAAAAAATAACAAAAAGAAAATACGACATGAAAATTGGCAAAAGAACTCCGACCTGCCGGATTCGAACCAGCGACCTAAGGATTTCAGCAGACACACTACAGTCCTCCGCTCTACCAACTGAGCTAAGGTCGGTTTACTCAATCACAATAATCTTTTATTTTATGTAATATTGTATAACGCAAAAGTTTTTTTTTCCGGGTAAGATAACGTAAAAGCTATTTAACTTGATAAACGTACTATACGATCACAACTATTTTTTTTCAACCAATTACCTTACATATAGTTTAGTTCAAAATATACACCAATTTACCAGCGTAACTGAATCAGGAAATTTCATTCGATTTATATTGATCTTATAAAGTTTAATTACCATATTCCATATTATGAATTGCCAAATAACACCTAAAGGTAATGAAATGCTAATGGATAATGGGTCAAATTTTGTCACTTGCAAATCAAAGTTCATAGACCTGCTATTCGTCAAAAGATGGAAAAATGACTAATTTAATTGTCTCTGCTATTAGTCATATGTATGAAATACGGTAGTAATACTTTTCCATGAACCTAATTAGCAATTTGGAGAAAAAGGAAAGAAGTATTTCTACAGTATTCATAACTTTTTAAAAATTTAAATTCATTTAAGTATCATCGTAACAACTAAACTGTTGAGAAGAATGTACAGTGATGTAGTTAGCTAGACTAGTGGAAGTTCGTTAGTGGGACATCTTGTACAGCAAATTAATGGAAGATTCCTCAATTTATGCCCAATTTCAAAGAATTAATGAAAGATTCTTTGATAAAATGATGTATTAAGACCATGAGACTTACCTCCAATCACTTCCCGATGAAATCCTCTTCAAATTCTATCAATTAGCTCTCAATATGCTCAAAAATGAAGGAAATTATGAATGAATTCGCGACTGAAATGTTGATAAAAACCTTTATGTCGCCCAGATTTACTCTTACGCGATCGCAGCCCCAGGCACGCAATCGCAATGACCAAAAATTTAAGTCCCAAAAATCCTTCTATGTGATCGTGTCATGACCTTCGCGATCGTAGTGCACAACGAAATATTTCTACGCGATCGCACTCCCTAGCATGCGATCACATTGCACAAACTCACCCAACTACGCGATCGCAGCCCCATTCCTGCGATCGCACAGAACAAACATGAAGCCTTCCCCTAGGTCTTCTACGTGATCACAGTGATAAAATAATGAGTAAGAATGATAGAAACGTAAACAGCCCATCAGGCAAAACATGTACCATAAACTGCCTCTTGGGCATAACATGATCAAGAACCGCCCCTCGGGCAACATGGATGAAGAACAACCCCTTAAGCTTCAATATGAAACAACAACAGAATTGAGGGTGTCTACTTGGTATGAGATCAGACGAGAGAACATTTCCATGCATATGATGAAAATATACAGGGACATATGATCACCTTGTTGTATTCCCCTACTAGGGCTAAAGTAGGGAGTAGCGGTTCCATGAACGAGCACTGCAATACTACTCGATACTATACAATGCATGATAAGCTTAGATATAAGAGGGGGGAAATTTAAAGAAGTTTAGCATACGATAAATAAAAGACCATTCATGCTGGTTAAAGGCCTTTTTTCAATTAATTTTTAATAACATGAAAGTTTTTTTCCCTTTTAATTTTTTGAAATAAAGAAGCAATTCGTGGATTATTAAAACATTGTCACTATGTCTTCTTCCTTTGATGAAGCTCGATTGGACTGAGCTGATAAGGGAAGGTAGGAAATGCTTAATTCTATTTCCGATAATTTTTGTAATAATTTTATACGAAGTATTACATACATTAATAGGCCTAAAATTATTAAGATTATTGTCATTGGGTATCTTTGGGATTGGGCAAAGGTAGGTATTGTTAGTATCAACACATATGCATTGATTTTTGAAAGTATCTTGGCAAAATTTTATAATCGAAGGAGCAATAATATTCCAATATTTTTGATAAAAGAGGGATGGAAATCGTCCGGGCTAGGAGCCTTAAACAGTTTGAAGGAGAACATGGTTTGAGTAATTTCATTAACCATGAGTGGTTTGTCAAGGGAAGAAAGGTCTATTGTAGAGAGACTTTGTGGGTCATTTTTTATAGAATTCCAGTTGGAAATTTCGTGAGAAGTTGAGACCATTTTTTAGAAGCGTGAGAAAATTAGTTGTAAGATAGAGTTGTGATCTTGGATCCACTGCCTATTATCATCTTTGTAACAGATGATTTTATTCCTCCTCCTTTTATTCATAGCAGCTATATAAAAGTAGCTCGTATTAGCGTATACCTCATTTAACCACATAATTTTTCACCTAAATTTTCAATAATTTTCCTCTATTTTGAGTATATTGTTGAAATCTTGGCGAAGAGTTTCCTCAAGATTCAGGAGGAAAAGGTTGTTAGGGTAGTTAATGGAGTTTTGGATACCCTCAAGCCTCGCTAATATTTTTTTTTCTTCTAAAAATATCCCTAAAAATATAATTTTATAACCGAATGACTTGTTTATGAAATATAGAAGTGGCAGTACCAAAATCATTATTAGAATATCTTTGCATTCTTTATGAGAGTTTTTGATTGCCTTGAGAAAACTTTATTTCATATGTTGTTAAGTCTTTATAGTTTATCTATAGGTAACGTTTGGGCTTACATTTGGTTGAAACTTGAAAATAGAGTTTTTGAAGTTATGTTAAAAATAATTTTTGGAAGCTAGAGTTGTATTTGAACATGTATTTTATTTGAAGAACAAGGTTAAAGTTTTTGTGAGTAGAAGAAATATTTCACTTTAAAAGCTCATGAGAACTTTAAAAAATTGATCATATTTTATGAACAAATAATATATCCAATTTTTTTTAAAATAATATCCAAAATCTATGGGCAAAGGAGAGCTTAACATATTCCCTCCAAAGTATGTGGATGGTTCAAGTGTAACTTGGTCAAAGCTACAATGACCAAAATGTTTATGCAAAATATTAAAATGGGAAAATACAGGAAAAAAACACAAAACCATCCTCAAACTTGTCTTTGGACCAAATTGATTTTAAAATATTATTTCAACTATTTTCATGTTTTGATTGAATAATTAGATCAATATACTCGCCAAATCAAAATTTTGGTTCTCAATGGCCAATGTTTAAATCGACGATGTAACTAATAATTTTTCCCTAAATGAAATGAATTGCAAAAATAAAATTAAAACAAAAGTTTGTTTGTGAAGGAGGGGGCAAAATGCATATGAACAAAAATAGGAGGAACAAAATGAAAATATATATAACGATGTCGCTAAAGGTTTCGCCTCCAGTCCCTCGGAAAACCTCGCAGATGCTTTTATAAAGCTTCCAAGTTTCCTTCCACTACAGAAAAATCTCAATTCCAATACGGAACAAGCAAAAGTATAGTTCCCCAAATTCTCCACAGCTCTGTAAGTTTGATTTCTTGTCCCTTTAATTTTCAGTTTCCAGTTAGAATTTGTCTATGCACTCCTGTTCTTCATTGAACAAAGCTAGGGTTTTTACCTTCCATATTTTCGTTTATAGTTTATTGTCTTCTTTTTTAGGAATTTATAATGGCGACTGAACAACCAAAGCCAGCGGCTGAAGACGTGAAGATGGATCTATTCGAAGACGATGACGAATTTGAAGAGTTTGAAATTAATCAAGGTGAGTTAAGCATCATATTGTTCTTCTACTTTTTGCTTTATCCATATATTGAGTGTCGTGTTTTTTGAAGAATATTTTTGCGTCATAGTTCTGTGTTCCTAAGATTCTAGCTAAGAGACAAAATTAAAATTAAATAAAGGAAGTGCCTCGTTTACTATTTAAATTAATTGTACTTATGATCTGATGTTGTAATACATGATGCTCTTACTTTTACCGGATTAAAAAAGTTGATGCTCCTGGTCTTTGATTTGCTATTTACCTGCACTTGTGATTTGAATCGTGATTTGATAGAATATCCATTGCTATCTGCCCCATAGGTTACATTGTTACTGTTGCTCTTGAGCTCCATGTGGTTCAATTTCAATTGCAATATCTCAAAATTGTGTAATGTACTTTTGTTGATAAAAAGTGATACTTTATGTTTAAATCATCAAATACCATTTCCAATCAAGCCAAATTTGTTTGAACATTTGTTATTTATTGCTTTTTTAACAATATTGATAGGATAATTTTTCATATGGATAAGATAGTCAATCCAGATGAAATCCAAAATCTCTCCAGCCCTAGTGAGTTATATCATGTTTATTAGAAATTGAACACTCAAAATGGTTCCTTCTGAACAGGACGGATTGGGTGAAGTGTGCTTATTTTTCTATGTGCTCTAGTTGATTTTAGGCCAAAACATAGATAGCCCCTCAAACTTGGCACGAGATGTCACTTAGACTGTTAGACATTTCAACTTTGCTTGTGACCATGTATACACCTCACCAATTCAACACCCAACACCAACCTCATCCCCATTCCCCAACTCCTAGCTTCCACCACTAACGAACAGTAACATTAGGGACCCTTGTAGCAGTACTAACTGGCCATCTAGCTTTGAAGATGGTTCTCTTTTTCGAACTGAATTAGCACTTTCCTCTCTTCTCTTGATAGATGCACACTTTGTCCAAGCGACTAATCCTAACCCAAGCGACTAATTCTTTATCTTTTCTTTTTGTTTTTCTTTTTCTTTCTCTTCTCTTCTCCTTGTCCTGAGCCGAGGGTCGATTGGAAACAGCGTCTCTGTCCTTTCGGGCGGGGGTAAGGCCTGCGTACTTATTACCCTCCCTAGACCCCACTCTGTGGGACTATACTGGGTAATTGTTGTTGTTGTTGTTGTTGTTGTTGTTTATCTCTTTCACGCCTCATAGAATTCAACCATTGTCACAGAATTGAGACCCATTTCTGTCACCATAAAAAATCTCAATTGAAATCTATCTTCCTTCGCCATAATATTTCCTCTGAACCTGCTTAATATCATATTCGGGATATTTTGCTCCCAAACTCTGTTTTATTCATTCTGTATCAGAAGCTATGACTATTGACATAAAGTTTTTATTAATTTGCAACCAGATCTGAAATTGGAGTTTACAAATTGGTTTTGGAGTACTGAATTTTTCACTTGTTTATAGCATCTGATATTGTGTGATATCTTCGACCTAATCATTTATATTTTCAATTCTCCTCCTTTCAATCCATGTTTGTTACTGTAAATAGAGTGAGCTGAAAAATGGTAGAACATGAGGCTCAAGATCTAGTTTGAAAAATAATAAGATCTTTTTTTATTTTGAGAATGAAAAATATTAAGATCTAGAAGGGTTCTAAAATGTATAGGTGAAGAAGACTTGGTTTCAGGTTTAAGAATGGTGATGGAAAGGGATGGTGTGCATGAGAAATAAGATAACTTCTTCCTTTGTTTTTCAACTTGTCTTTGTGTTACCCGCTTGCGGACACCTTCCACAAGATACATTCCTGTCGAGTTGAGGTGCCTATCTACTCACTAGCAAAGTTGAGGGTCTAATTGACACTCTGTGCCAAGTTTGAGGAGCTATCCATGTATTTGGCCTTGAGTTTGCCAAGTACGCGAATAGTACACAATTAAGTTTTATAAAGACTGCTGATATATCATATTTTCTTGTGGCTCATTTAGAGCTGCATACCAACCAAACAACCTAACAGTGACACTTTACTCAGTTACGGATTATCCTACCTATGTAGATGCCTCCACTACTTATTTACTCACCTAACTAGCAAGCAGGAAAGCTTACAGCTGGTATTCATATACATTTACCAAATAAACCTTTTTTTATAAGGTAATTTTTTTTTGAAAATGTACCAAGATGGTACACAATAGTACAAGAGGCAGCCCGGATAACAACAATCGTATACTATCCTCTCCCTCCTAACATCTCTAGAAAGTACAATAACTGATTCTGGTTTACTAAATTACTACAATTACACCAAAGATACAGATTATGAAGACATGTATGCTTAATTCTAATAATGTGATTCATGTGCCCTTCAAAGCAAGCCTTGTTCCTATCCAGCCATAAGGTCAACAGAATGCACAATGGAATGGTTCTCCATATCTGTTTCAGTCTTCTAGATTCTCTTTGAGATTGCCAAGCTTCTATATGACTCCTTACTGTTTGAGGCATCACCCAAGAAATGCCACAAATGCTGAAAAATAGATCCCAGCATTGCCTAGATACTCTACAATCGAGGAGAAGGTGATTTACTGATTCCTAATCCTCTTCACACAAGTAATATCTATCGCACAACCCGAAGCCTCGTTTCTGCAAGTTATCCCGAGTCAAACAAGCCTCCCAAATAGCTATCCATTTAAAACATGATAACTTAACTGGAGCTTTTGGTTTTCCAAATCATCTTCCAAGGCCAATTAGCATCTCTGTGAGACTTCTTTACAATCATGCTATAACAACTTTTCACTGAAAGCTCTTTATCCTTGCTGATACTCCACGACATAGTATCCACCTTGCTCTGATCAATGGGAACAGATTCAATTTGTTGGAGCAGGTGACAGAAATCCTCAACTTCCCAGTCATCCAAATTTCTTCTAAAAACTATTTGCCATCCTGTACCTGAGTAGAAATCAACAATGGATCCAGCCTTATTGACAGACTAGTTGAACAAATTGGGGAACCTCATTGTCAGGCTTTCATCCCCTATCCACAGATCTCTCCAAAATTTAGTCTTCTGGCCATTCCCAACTTCCAAGTTCCAACTTTGTGTATTCAAAAAACTCTCCCCATAGTTTATTTATGTATTTCCACACACACCCTCTTGCATTTTAAGTGCAAAGAGAGAGGTCTCCACCTTTTCTTCCTATCATAAATAGAGTTGATCAAGCTCTTCCAAACTTCATTACCTTCCAGCATGTATATAGCCTCTTGAAGAGTAGGCTTTTGTTTTCAACTTCCTTATACCGAGACCTTCTTTTTCATCATTCAGCACCACATGAAATTTGACCAAATGCATTTTCCTTTTTGTAGCATTTCCATCCCATAAGAACTGACTCCTCATGGAAATTAGCTTTTTTTCTACTGCTGCAGGCAAATGAACTTCTATTGCCCCACCGTATTCTATAAGAACCATTGTCTTCCTTAAGAACACAACTGCTGCCATTCTTTTGCATATATTGATGAATTCTTGTGCTTGCTACAAAGAAAAGCTAATGTAAAATCAAATGAGGTAATGGAACTCAAAGGGAAACCAATTTTTAATATAAATCAAGTAATTTTGCTCAGCTTTCCTCAAAGACTTGCACTTCAACTTGGGCAACTTTTTCCGGAATGACCTATCTTTGAGAAGCTTTACAATTTTTTAGTTCTCTTGACAAATTCAAAAGTGGTTGCAATGGAACTTGTGTACCACTGCATGGAGCAGCATCTGCTGACAACTAAACCAGTTACAACTTCTGATCTTGTCCTTTCCCTTTTTATCTATAATGTTTCTTACCAAGTCTAGTATGCTTCAATCTTGTTGCATGTCACTATTTGAGATTCGAGTAGCTTAAGTTAAGTATTTAACCTTGTTACCCACATACCTTCCATGTTGAATAAGCTCTTAGATACCTTGTGAAGCACCGTAGCATGTCTTACATGTTGAAAGTATTTAGTGCTCACACTTGAGCCGTGATAACCTTGGTATTTGAACTTTTTGTATCGGCTTCTCAATTCTGGAGTAGCTTTATCCTTTTTTATCCTTTTGTTTTGCTCCATTGAAAGACGAAGGGTCGTATATTCTCCTTTCCTTTAGTTAGAAAATATTATTCTAGGACCACTTTGTTGTTCATCCTCTTGCTTAGTTTTATTTGTAATATCTGGTCATAACCTTCATATAAATACTAAATGTTCAGAATGGGAGGACAAAGAGGAAGGCAAAGAAATAACACAGCAATGGGAAGATGATTGGGATGATGATGATGTCAACGATGACTTCTCTCTGCAGCTAAGAAGGGAATTGGAAAGCAACACTGAGAAGAAATGACTACACTTGCACATGATTGTTTCTTCTTTTCAAAATTAGTCCGTGTACTGGATTCAGGTGTTTCCATATGCTTGTACCCTTTATTTTTCTGATCAGGCACCACCTGTGTCCGTGTTCCCAAAGGCAATATGAAACCTTAATATCACCTTTTTGTTCACATTATGAAACTTGCGATGTACAAACTTAAAAAAAGTTCCTCTAGAGTAGCTTTGAGCAGAAGTGAGTATGGTATTTAGTTTATCTTTCAAATTTGATTGATTTTCCTGTATTGGGAATGCATTTCTTGTATATATCCTTTGGAGAGGGTTTGGGTTTGGCGGGAGAGAGCTAGAAAAATGTGTATACTGGACATAGTCTACCTGTCACAAGTAGGTTAGTTTCTTTTTCTTAAATTCTTTTTCCAGGTAGGTTAATTTCTTTTCCATAGTTGGAGTTCCCAGAACTACTTCCATTCAGATGGTTTATGGTGTGCAAGGCATTTGCTGGAATTCATTTGCTTCTTTGATCTTCTGCTGGGAGTAACTGTTTATATGCAAAACATCATCGTGATGCTGTATTTTGTAGCGGATGAAAAGGAGTGGAATTAGGGTGTGTTTTTTGAGTGTGAAAAGGAGTGAAATTAGGGAGCTCCAAGAAGGAAACTAGCAGGGAAGTGAGATTGCATTAGCAAGGAAAACGAAGGGTAATCTTATGAGCGATAGCTAGGAATTAGGACATGTTTAGGTATGAAAAGCAGATTAAAAGAATGTACTGTGTTGGCAATAGGTTTTTGCTTAACACCAGTCGTTTGGATTTATGTTTCGAGGCAGATATTATTGCTTGGCTGCTAAGGGCGATTGTGCACGCAATTCAATGGTTTGTGGTAGGGGTGTACATAGGCCGGGTTGGTTCGGAACGAAATCGGGTTTTTTAACTTCTCTAATCCTATAAGGATACAACTATATAATGTATTTTACAAGAAAATAATACAATAATATGAGATGCGTCATAACATTGTACTAAAATATTTAATAACAAAAATACTAAAATCCATAAAGAAAATATTACTAAGTAATAAGCCATAATAAATTTTAACATAATCTAAAAGTACTATATAAGTCATGCTTAAATAAGTACAACTATAAGTATATTAGTTACACAACTAAGCATTAAAGAAAAAGATAAACTAAGTTATGCATTTTCAATATAAACAATGCAAAACTAAAAAAAGATATCCACACTATTGTAATTTCTAGTGTTGAATTGAATTTTCTTAGTTAGTATTAGTATTGATATGAAGTTGATTTGAATTACTACATTTATGCACTATAAATTTATTGGAGCATTTAAGAATGTTAATTCCAAACTTGAAACAATATGTTTAAAGATAAAACTGTGAATAAATTTAAGAAATATTTATGAATTGTATTAAAAATAAATATTTATATGTATAAAATATTTGTAAAAATTGAATAAATGTAATATCGGGTTGGTTTCGTTTCGGTTTGACTTTTTTAGTTAAAACCAAACCAAATCAATTATGATCGGGTTATTTTTTCCAACACCAAACAAAGTCAAACTAACCCATGATCGGGTTTTTTTTTTCGGTTTGACTCGAATTACCAGTTTGGTGCGATTTATCGGTTTTCTTTTTATATATGTTAAGGTATGAAGAGCAGATTAAAAGAATGTACTGTGTTGGCAATAGGTTTTAGCTTAACCCCTGTCGTTTGGATTTATGTTTCGAGGCAGGTATTATTGCTTGGCTGCTTGGGCGATTGCGCACGCAATTCAATGGTTTGTGGTATCCACTATGTCTATCGATGGCAGATTATGACTTAGAAGCTTATATGCTATATTTTGTTAGCATTTGAGTGGAGGCGCAGAAGGCGACGTTTGCTAAGATTGCAGAGAGCACAAGCGAGGAGGATAGGAGAGTGAGCAGGGAGCGCTATAAGGTGGCGAGAAAAGAGGCGAAGCTGGCGGTCACGGAAGCTAAAAATGCGGCGTTTGGCCGCATGTACGAGGAATTAGGGGAGAAAGGTGGAGATATGAAGTTATTCAGGTTGGCTAAAGTAAGGGAGAAGAAGGCGCGGGACCTGGACCAGGTTAGGTGCATCAAGGATGAGGATGGTAGAGTTCTGATGGGGGAGGTTCAAGTTATGCAGAGGTGGCAAGCGTACTTTCGAGGCCTGCTTAACGAGGAGGGGGATCAAGGCGTAGAGCTGGGGGAGCTGAGATATTCTGAGCGCCAAAGGGACCTTGGGTTCTGTAGGAGCATTAGGGTAGATGAGGTCGTAGGGGCTTTACGTAGGATGAGTAGGGGTCGAGCGACCGGGCCAGACGAAATTCCGGTGGAGTTTTGGAAATGCATGGGTAGGTCAGGCGTCGAGTGACTGGCCAGGTTGTTCAATGTGATCTTCAGGACGAAGAAGATGCCAGAGGAGTGGAGGTGGAGCACAATTGTGCCCGTGTATAAGAACAAAGGGGATATCCAATGTTGTAACAACTATAGGGGTATCAAATTACTAAGCCACACCATGAAAGTCCGAGAGCTGGTGATTGAGGCTAGGGTGAGGGGGATGGCGTCTATATCCGTGAACTATTTCGGTTTCATGCCGGGCCGCTCCACTACAGAAGCTATCCACCTTGTCAGGAGACTGGTGGAAAAGTTCAGGGACAAGAAGAAGGACCTGCATATGGTGTTCATCGACCTAGAGAAGGAGTATGACAAGGTCCCAAGAGAGGTGCTTTGGAGGTACCTGGAGGCGAAGAACGTGCCGGAAGCCTACATCAGAGTGATTAAGGACATCTACGACGGAGCTAAGTCGAGGGTTAGGACGGTGAGTGGTGACTCAGACCACTTCCCGGTGGCTGTGGGGCTTCACCAAGGATCTGCGCTCAACCCTCTCTTATTTGCTTTAGTGATGGATGCTCTAACTCGTCATATCCAAGGGGATGTGCCTTGGTGTATGCTATTCGCTGACGACATAGTCTTGATAGATGAGACAAGATTCGGTGTTAATGAGAGGTTAGAAGTGTGGAGACGGACTCTCGAGTCAAAGGGTTTCAAACTAAGCAGGTCTAAGACTGAATACCTGGAGTGCAAGTTTAGTGCCGAGCGATGCGAAGATGAAGCTGGAAGGGAAGTGAAGCTTGGTTCCCAGGTCATTGCCATGAAGGACAGTTTCAGATATCTTGGGTCGGTAATTGTCACGACCCGGATTTCCCACCATTAGGAGTCATGATGGTGCCTACTAGTGGAAGCTAGGCAAGCCAACTGTCACGTACATTTTCATTAGTTACAGGGCTCTTCTTAAAACTTTGATTAACAACAAATAATTACAACGAAATAATTAAACTTAGCGGAAGACTTAGTCAATTTTATCCAATACGATACAGAAAAACCCAAACATGATACACTACCCAAGATCGGTGTCACAATACTCACGAACTTCTAAGAATAATACACACAATTGTCTGAAAGAAACATAAGTTTTTTATCTTGAATACATGAGATAACAAAATGAATACATAGATAGAAGAGACAACGGGTCCTGCGGACGCCTGCAAGGCTACCTCGTAGTCTCAGTAGTCGGAATATCCACAATCGTGCTACTGATGTTGCTGCTGTCCGTAACCTGTATTTGCGCAAAAAGAGCGCAGAGTGTAGTATCAGCATAATCGACCCCATGTGCTGGTAAGTGCCTGGCCTATCCCGGTGAAGTAGTGACGAGACTATGGCCAGTCACCCACATAAACCTGTACGGTTAAAAATATATATATATATACATATACAATATATATATATATATATATATATATATATACAACATCATAAAACGTTATCGAACGTTTATAAGGAAAGAATCTGCTCTGAAATAACAGTCAATAACTCACAATATCCGGAGTGATCTGATCGACGGAACAAATCTTACTTTCATGTCTCAATTCATTTTTCATTTCATATCTTGTGGTAGGCGTACCATCCGCTCCCAAATGTATCAATAGGCTTTTCATATCTTGTGGTAGGCGTACCACCCGCTCCCAAATGTATCAATAGGCTTTTCATATCTTGTGGTAGGCGTACCACCCGCTTCCAAATGTATAAATAGGCTACCGACAACTATGACCAATGCCAAGATTCAAATCACTTTGTGGTTGGCGTGCCACACGATCCCAATTCTTTAATATATAAGTGGTCGGCGCGCCACACGATCCCAATTCTTTAATATATATTACCAGCAATAAGCCAATAATCTTTGATCAACAGTGAATGTATAAAAGTATTACCGGTATTAAACCAATAATCTTCACTTCAACAATATTTATATTATCGGTGTAAAACCAATAAATGACAATAAATCAACGATACATCCCTGTTACCGGTGTAATACCAATAACTCTTAATCAACAATTTATATGTACTTTACCGGTATAAAACCAATAAATGATAATGAATCAACAATTTACCTTTGTTACCGGTGTAATACCAATAACTCTTAATCAATAATTTATATGTACTTTACCGGTATAAAACCAATAAATGATAATGAATCCACAATTTATCTCTGTTACCGATGTAATACC
>JASVEL010012017.1:0-116470 GCA_032618575.1 Nicotiana noctiflora | reverse complement strand
TTCCAACCGAAAAAATGATAAAAGAGTTTTCAAAAAAAAAACCACAACCCAACCCGCGAGGTCAGTATCCGCATATTAGCCGACTAGTAGCGGATCGGGCCGCGCGCGCCAGCCGAGACATACTGTTGGACCTGACCGCACGCCGCAGAATATCTCTATGAGATGTGCTTGGGTCGTAGGAGCCCCTCCCGAGTCCGAACCCCCACAGTGAGCACCGGTACCCAAAATTGGAGTTCGGCTACGCGCCGTAGTGGTCATTTCACGCATTGCATCGCATTTAGCTACACCCGCTAGTCCGTTATACTTGTTGTTGATATTGTTGGCTCTCACCGTTGATATCGAACCGTTACGGTGGCATTAATTACGCGCCTTACATCGTGCTTTACCGTGGATTTCTTATCTACGCCGTCTTACCCCCGTCTATTACCACCGAGTCCGGCAAGCATCTATTTTACTCCCCGCACCCGTGCGCGTATCCGGTGCACTCTCTCAGCAGTACTTGATTCGGTAGCTACCTGAGGCATCGTGCGGGATAGTCGAGGTAGCCGCAGCGTCCGCAGGACCTGACTCCCCTTCTAGCCGTCATTTCTTATCTTGTTGTCTTTCCTTTCCGCACTGAGTTGTTATAAACTTTATTACACTTATGTTCTTTAGAGGCTCATGACTCTTGACCCTTGGTCTATGGGAGTTGGGGTATTTTGGGACTTGGTTTCCCCGTTGTTAGTATAAGTATTACTATTGTTTCATATTTTGAAATGCTTAAATGGGTTAAAGAGAGCTTCTAGCTCCGTTGTTGATATTGATTGGTCAGGCTGGCTTAGCAATGTGCTGGGCGCCATCACGACCGGATTTGGGGTCGTGACAACACTTTTATTGCTTGATTAGATTTATGAAAATTATCTTGAAGCGAACCACGAGTGTGTGAATCCATTTTTTTAGTGTGCTAAAATTATGTTACTAGTAGGTGTACACGATTAATAACACTTTTTTATTTATTAAGATTGTTTCGCTCAAAGTTGAGCGAACACATACTTTGGCTTTAGTTTAGGAATCATGGTCATGTCAAGCGAACATATACATAATCACGATGATTGATTTAATGAATAACGCGCCTAAAACATATTAATTATATTCATAATTTTTTGTTTTCCTACATTTGAGATTGTTGTGAGGCTCGAGAGTTATTATTTGAGCTATTTAAGCAGTTATCTATTATGTAAAATAGGCCAAATCACTTATCTCAAACCAAGTGTTAATATCCCAAATATTAAAAAGGGAAAAATAAACTAAGAAGACGAAGAAAAAGAAAAAGACGGAAAGCTAATAGATAAAGAGAGAAAAAAGACATAATTTTTATACAAATAATTATTAACTTTCCATTCAAATTTCTTATGTTTAGGGATTAATAGTTAATATTCCTATTTTAATGGAACTGTGTGCTACAAATATAAATATTTTTCTGCCATATCTGTAATATTGAATTTCATGCTAAAAATTTATAATATTTTTTTGAAACTGTGACATTTATGTAAAGTCCCCTAAGAAATTTTATATTTGGATAACATTGAGATTTCATTTCAAAATATTTGAACTTATACAACACGAGAAGAAAGTTGTGGAGGACAAGACAAAGATCCCAGACCGAGTGTGTACAAGGCATACTCATGAATAAGCTTAAAATTAGTTCTTGGGCTTCAACTTTTTTGGAAGAAAGAAAGGGACAAGTGAAAAAATAGCTATTTTCTATGGATATTATTTTGAGATTAATCAATTATTTTGTCCTGAAAAGAAATTCAGAACATATCGATTAATTCCTAAATATCAGCTTTTTAGAGTGGCCTTGTGATGACCCAAAGGGTCATCACCTATTTTCCTGATTTGTTCCGCGCTTCCGAGGCATTGAAAACCTCATTTTATATTGTCTCAATTTACGTGCATAGTCCGAGCATGTAGCCAAAAATTTTTTGTGTTAGAATATGTGAATTCTATGGAAAATTTGAAGAAATTTGATATTAATATTGATATAGTTGACTTCGGTCAACATTTTTGGTAAACGGATTTGGACCCGAGATCGGACGGTCTCGGAAGGTCCGTAGGAAAATATGGGGCCCGGGCATGCGTCCGGAGTAGAATTCGGAGGCCTAGAGCCCAAGATATGAATTTTTCTGTTAAATTATTTTTGCTGAAATTATTAGATGAAAATTGATTAAAAGACCATGGTAACATGCTCATATTTTGGTCCCGGTACAAGTCTTAAATATTATTTAAGTACTTCCTGCAATGTTTGATGGCATTTGAACATCGTTTTATGTGTTTTGAACCATAAGTTCCAAATTTGAAAGTTTATGAAGTTTAAAAGAAGAAATCATGAATTTGAGGCTTGATTCTATGAAAACGATGTTATATTGGCTATTTGATCGCGCGAGCAAGTTCGTAATATATTTTTGAGGTTGTGTGCATGTTTGGTTTGGAGCCCGAGGGCTCGGGTAAATATTTGATAGGTCGTTAGAGCAGATTTTGAAAATAACACAGATGGTATTTTTCCCCCAGCTGATATCTTCGCAATTGCGAAGAATTACTCGCAATTACAAAAGTTCCTAGAAACACCCAAAAGCGAATTATAATTCACAAATGCGAAGAGGCCCTTGAATGGTCTTGGTTCGCAAATGCGAACAATAGATCGCAAATGCGATATTGCTCAGGAAACCCTTGAGTTCGCAAATGCGAACAAAATATCGCAAATGCGAGGCTGTCAGGTAAGGCACAGGTCCGCAAATGCGAACCATTCTCTCGCAAATGCGACGCCCGCAGTCAGGACCTGCTATGTTCGCAATTGCGAACAAATGTTCGCAATTCCCATATCCGCAGCTGTGCAATCTGATACTTAAACGATTTTAAACCCTATTTCACCATTCTTTCAAAACCCAACACACCACACACGATTCTCCAAGAGCAATATCACTCCAAATCACTTGTAAGTCAATTTTTTCTCAACTGTTTCAATTCCTAACATCATTAAACATGTTTTTCATGAGAAATCAAAGGTTTTTATGGTTGAAATTGTTGTTTTTGGGTAGAACCTAGGTTTTTTATAAATTGGTGAATTGGACCTCGATTTGAGGTCCGATTTCGAAACAAATCATATAATTGAACTCGTGAGGGAATGGGTAACCGGATTTTGGTTCGAACCCCGAGTTTTGACCACGTAGGACCGGGGGCATTTTGGGAAATTTTGGGTAAAACTTTGAGAAAACCATTTTTATGCATCCAAATCAATTTATATAACATTTATTAAAGTAATTGAACCAATTGTGATTAGATTCGAGCGAGTTGAAGGTTGAAAGTTCGAGGTAAAGCGATAGTTGAAGGTTAATTGGACTTCAAGGCTTTGAGGTAAGTGTTTGATCTATCCTAGCTTGAGGAAATAGGATTGAATGTGCTAATTGCTATGTGATCGAGTGCGGTGTATAGGCTGTGGTGACGAGCATCTATACACCGGCGTCTAGCATGACCGTGAGTCGTTTGTTGACATATGTTATGTGTTAATGTGAAATGTTTTTAAGCCATGTTCTTGAGCCCTTGTCGGGTTCTGAAGTTGATTATAGTTTCCCTTGCCGGGACTTTACTGTGATGATTATTGTTTCCCTTGCCGGGATGGTTCATATTATTTGTTTCATTCTTTTTCCCTTAACTGTGATTGTTATTTGGGTGAGGAAGAGTGATAGTGCACGAAGGGTGATGCCGTGCCATTTTTACTTATGTTCGCACAAAGGATCATTCCGTGCCTTGTTTTACTGACTATGCACGAAGGAACATTCCGTGCCGTTGTTATTTAAACCATGCACGAAGGATCATGCCGTGCCATGGATGTGAGGATGAGAGTAAAAGCACGAAGGGTGATGCCGTGCACGTTTATTTGCTTATTTGGTGAGGATGAGAGTAAAAGTACGAAGGGTGATGCCGTGCACTTTTATTTGATTATTTGGTGAGGATGATAGTAAAAGCACGAAAGGTGATGCCGTGCAACCATTTCAATTTCTTGTTTTGGTGATAGCTGTTTTTACTACACTCTGATTCTCTTTACTAATTTATTACGTGTTGCTGATTGTGTTCCCCCAGCATGTTACCTTCTTTGTTAGTTATGTTATCCGATAATTCTGTTATTTTGTGATATATACATATATAGAACTGCACAGGTTTATGTGAGTGTTTGGTCCTAGGCTTGTCACTACTTCGCCGGGATAGGCCACGCACTTACCAGCACATGGGCTCAGATTGTGCTAATACTACACTTCTGTGCATTTTTGCACAGGTCCAGATTTTGAGCAAGAGCAGCAGCAATAGAGTACTAGCGGGAATTCTGTACTTCCGAGACCGAGGTATCTTGCAGGCGTCCGCAGGCCCGACGTCTCGTCTATTTACTTATGTTATTGATGTGGTCTCATTGTTCCGAGACAGACGGTTATTATTTATTTTCTTTCAGACCATTATGTGTAGTAATCCTTAGTAGTTCGTTGTGAGCACGTGATTTTTGCCTTACTTGAGAAGTACTCCCGGAAAATTCAAAAATAAAAATAGTTTCGTGTTGGGTATGATTTTTGTGATTTTTGTGTTATTTTTATCTTTTGTGTGCACGTTTATTTATTTAAATTAAAAAATATAAAAAAAAATATATATGCTAAGTTTTGCATTTTTCAGCGTTTGATATCGAAGTCATGTGATTTACATTTTTGGGTGATATGTAATCGTGTGCGTTAATTGTAGTAAAAAACAGCGGTGTTATAGGTTGGTATATATACATATGTGTATATATATATATA
The DNA here is from genome assembly GCA_032618575.1 of Nicotiana noctiflora. NCBI lineage: Eukaryota > Viridiplantae > Streptophyta > Magnoliopsida > Solanales > Solanaceae > Nicotiana > Nicotiana noctiflora. The sequence continues at coordinate 111,650 of JASVEL010012017.1, read as the reverse complement.
TGTATGTATATATACATATATATATATATATACATACACACATGTACATAATACATCATGAAGATCCGAGTTGGGCCAATTTTAGTCTAAAAGTCAGGCCCAAGTGAATTGTTTCTGATCTGGCCCAAGTATCCGTCCAGCTTCAGCCTGTAACGTTTGATCTGGACCGTTGGATTTTATTATCCAACGGCCCAGATTAATCCGTTAATTCCAAAATTCAGCCAGCTTAGGACTTAACCAAACGGCACCGTTTGGTTTAAGTGAGAGGATCCTGATCGTTGATCAAGTTTGATCCAACGATCAGGATTTAACTACTCAAAATGTATATAAACCCATTTCCATACCCCGCCCCCCCAAGCCAGACCCCCCCTTCTCCCTTCGTCTCCCAAAGGTCCTTAGAGACCAGGCGTAACGCCGCCGTCCGCCACCTTGCGCCGCTTGCCGGAAATCGCCTCACGGCGGTTCCGGTAGGCCAATCGAACCCAAACCAACGCCAAAACCTTCCCCTTACCTTCCCCATCACGATCCCAGCTTCCATTAACCTCGAATCTTGCCGGAGCTCCTCGAATCTTCATTTGAAGATTCGAGTCAACTCGAACTTACGCCAAATCACCCCAAACTCACCCCAAACCCTCCCCGTACCTCCCTCATACCCACGCTAACCTTGGTTTGCTTCGAATCTAACCAGAAATACAAAAGCCCCAAATCCCACCTTCAAGAACCCTAGAATTCGAAAACTAGGGATTTGGTCGGAATTAAAGCAAATTGAAGATAATAGATTTTAATTGGAAGGTTTTCGTTCGAAAATATTTCAATTAAAATCTATTAACTTCAAAAGAAGGCAATTTCAAGTCTCCTCGAGCCCAAGTCCGTGCGTTTTCATTTCTCTTCTCACTGTTTAAGGTACCTTTCTGTCTATTTCCGATTTTTATCTATTAGTATAAGTGTCTATTGATTCCATTCTTTTAGTTAAGTTAGCTACTTTCTCTGTTTTCGTTTCTCCTCCTAATCAAGACCTTTTTATTTGGTCAAATCATTTTCTTTCTGATATGTTCGGCTCATTGTTGTTGTTGTGATTACATTGTGTTCAATCTAGTTAAATTCGTCGAATAGTTGACTCGGATTGTTGCCCCCTGATTCTGCCCCTAGGCATAAGTTGAATATCGATTATTCGTTGTCGATTATATAGCTCGTAATTGATTAAACGAATGTCGCCATCTAATTGCGTAGGTTTGATTATTTGAAATTCTGGATAGTTGATTAAGCTATTGAATCGAATTGGGGTGCTGTGTGATTTGAAATTGAAATAGGTTTAGGATAAATTGGTTATAGCTGAATTGGGACCATATGGTTTAGAGTTAATTCAAATAAACCTGGCCAGCATGTTGGAGGGACTGTCAGTAGGTTTGTTTATCACTGTGTGTGCAGTGTAATGGGAAAACATAAGTAACATGGGAGCTATCTGGCAGGGTAAGGGGTTTTGAATAGAAAAACAGGTTACTAGTACGCTTTTGGATTAAAAAAAATGAGATTTAAACATTAAGTGATGGGCTGGGCAGAGAATATTAGGGCAAGAAGTTTATTTTACATTCTTAAGTGCTCTTAAGAGCTGGACAATCAGTACATATGTGGAGGTTAAGCAGGCTGGCCTGGCCTTTAGTTTTGGTTATAAATAGATAGACACATTTAGAGAAAAGGCAGATTATAGAGGGAGACTTGAGAGCATCCTGGAGAAGCAAAAACAGTAGCATATTCGTAAACACTTGAGAGGATATACATAGAGAGGTTGGAGAGTACACTGAGAGTGACAAAAAGTCACTGTTTCATTGGTTCTTAGTCACTGTTGGTTGAGTATTTGGCCATTGTTGTAGTGTTGGTTCTTTGTTAGTCGAGTGTTGCTGCCTGGGCTTGCTGTGTGGGGGCTGTTGGTCTCTTAGTTGTGGTTGTCTTTGCTGTTACTTCTTAGCTCTCATGCTATTGTTGTTGGTTTGCTTCACTGGTGGGATTTTGGTGCTGTGATTGCCTCTTGGCTTTTGTTTTTGTTCTATCTCCTGGTTGTTGCCTGGTGCTGTTTGTTGTTGGTGTGTCGATTGGTTGTTAATCCTGCTGTTGGGATTGTGGTTGGCCACTGGTTGCTGTTATTATCTTGGTTGTTGCTGTTGCTGTGTATATAGTGGCAGTGACTGCCACTGATTGCTGTTGATCTGCTGTCTGCTGTGTTTCACCGGCTTAACTGATCTACATTCTTTTGCTTTGACAATTTCCAGGTATTTCACTACTGCCTGAAGTTGTAGACATGAATGGAAGCAATGAAACTTAGCTTATTGTTTATCATATCCTTTTAGCCCATGTTAAAACTTAGTTAAATACATGTGTACTCATTAAGGAGAGCCCGAATATGTAATAAGCTGTATGTGTTGTAACTGTGTTAACTTCATGTTTCCCTAGCCTGTTGTAGTAGAAATGGTCCATTGGAAACACATTATGCGATAGATAGATGAATCAGTGAAATACATATTGTTATAGGTGTCAATTTGTTCAAGTTAAAAGTGTATAATAACTAACATCCAGTGTAGAAATAAATAGAGGCATAATGATGGTAGTTTGGTCGAAAGTTATGAATTAGTAAGTACCACGCTCAATGTTCAAGTAGTTAATTGTAACAATAAGCGTGTAAATCCTGTTTTGTCTATAGCTTGTTAAAAAGGGGAATCAGGACGATTGATGTATCACTCCGTTGCTATTAGATTATCAGTATACTTTAGCTCGTGTATGTCTACTATGATCTAGATCCTTTACACGAAAGCCGGTTATCAATTTGATTAGATTAAAATCGGAAACATGTTCAATATTCTTTTCTTAAATAAAACAAAAGTTTTCTGTTGACTAAATTAGCTTAGCTAATTTGAATAGAAATCGAAGTTTAAGTAGTCTAAGAGCATAGTAAAGAGGAAATCGTCTTCTGGCGTTCAATTTTGAGTCGGGGCTCTATTGAATGGCCCAAATAAAAGAAAATATCAAACTAGTAGGTAATGATAAACGATTAACATTTTCTTTATTAGAGACAAACAAAAATAGAGAATCATAGTTCGCTTCGAGGTTGCCCTTTAAATAAAATGATGAGACGGGCCTCGCCGCATTACACACAGAATTGCGGGGTCCTCAATTAATTATTACAAAAACCTTAGACTTGGAAGGACCGTCTAGTGAATTTCACGGTCCTTTTCTCAAAGTAAATAGACGATAGACTCTTTAGGCACGACTTGAACTAAAAATTACTTTCCTGAATACGGGTGTGCATTTATGTGACCCAGATCTTACTCTCGGCGAAACTGAAATACATTAGAGTCGCAGGCGTACTGGTTACGGTGCGGCTCGAAATGTGTTTTCGTAACGTCGCAATTCTTCTAAAATTAAAAGCGGAGCATTAAAAGCACATAGTTAAAATATATAAAGAAATCAGATAAGAGTAAAAATTGCAGTTGAGCAACCGTGCTAAAACCACGGAATCCGGGAGTGCCTAACACCTTCTCCCGGGTTAACAGAATTCCTTATCCAGATTTCTAGTTTCGCTGACTGTATTACGGAGTCATAAATTTCCTCGGTTCGGGATTAAATCGGTGACTTGGGACACCATTATTTCCCCAAGTGGCGACTCTGAATTAATTAAATAAATCCCGTTTCGATTGTCCTTTAATTGGAAAAACTCCCTCGTGCCCTCGCGTGCGCGTAAAAAGGAGGTGTGACAGCTCTGGCGACTCCACTGGGGACGGTCCTCGAACTTCGGTTCGGGGTCTAAGAACTCGAGCTCATTTAAATTGTTATTTTGTCTATATCTGATTTTATTACATGTTTAATTAATGTGCTACATGTCTACCGCTTTGATATTAGTTGTACTGTATATACAAACTGCTATATGTTTACCGCTTTGATATTGCGTGAACTGTATATAAAACTGTGCCGAAAACCCGTCTCTTCTTACCCCCGGGGATGTGCTTACTGGTTGAGACTCCCCTTTCTGTTAGTGTCAATACCAAAGTAAGAAAAGAGGCAGGATAAGTTACAAAGCCGGACGATCCCGCGGGTCCCCGGTACGTAGCTCCCTCCTCAAATCCGAGTCGTCCGCCCGGGTACACGGTCTAGTATCATTGAAAAGCATCAGGATATTGAGCCTAGATTCAGGACGTTTATTTGCATCATCTCTGACTTAGGGGACTCAACACAGGGGTTGGGTCCGTCTAGGACAGGTAACCTGAAATGAAAGACCATCTTGCCATATCATATTTGTTGTGAGCATTTATTTAGACTGGCATGCTGACCGGGTTCTTTTAAATACCGAAGAAAAACGAAAAAAAAACACAAAAGGAAATAGTATGGGGAAGTAAATATTTTTCAGAAAAATACAAAAATAAATATCTTTCAGAAAAAAATACAAAAATACGTTTCACCAACAAGTCCACGAATTTAGTTTGCCAATAAAAGACGGCAGAAGATTGACTTTGCCGACAAAATGGGTTTTTGACAAAATGTGTTTTTGACAATCAATAAAGGAAAGATAGTTGTTTTGACGGACCGAACTACGCGAGTTTGATTCTCACCGAGTGTGAGATACGTAGGCAACCTCTAAACGGGTCCAACTCCCATATATTTCAAAATTAGTTTTAATGGCGGAATGCCAAGACATTTAATTTTGCCTTAACAACCACTCTTTCTTACCAGTCAAATCCTGAGGCCCGTTTCGTTTTTCAGAAAAGATAGTTTTGGGACAAATAAAAATTTCGTTTTCATCTAAGAATTACCTTAAATAAATGTGCAGAATGAGCACGAGTCAGAATACAACCGAAGCTATCATAAACAAGGTCCCCTTAAGTTTGCATAGGTGGTGGAGCGACTTGGGCGAGCAAGGACAAGATGCCGTTAAGTTGTACTTGGGAGATCTAGTAGGGCTGCTGAAAATTCCCCCGAGAGGAGACATCATACGAGCTTTGATCTCATTCTGGGATCCGGCACACAATGTGTTCCACTTTTCAGACTTTGAACTCACACCAACACTGGAAGAATTAGCCGGATATGTCGGAAGACCAAAAGTCCCTATGAGGGAACAATACCTTATTGCACCAAGGGTAGTGACGGTACATCGGTTTTTGGATACGGTAAAGATCCGCAGAACTGTACACAACCCAGACTTATCAGAAGGGTTCTGCACTTTGGCATTTCTGTATGACAAATATGGTCACTATGGGGGCTTCAACAAACACGAAAGCAAAATCTGCAGCGGGGACAATCGATTAAAATGGGAGGAGCATAGACGCATCGCCTTCATGATAGCTTTCCTAGGTTCATTGATATTTCCTAGAAAGGATGGGAACATCAACATACATGTGGCAGGGGTCGTCAGTACTTTGATGAAACAGAACAACAGTACTTTGGCTCCCATGATAATATCAGACATCTTTCGTGCACTCACCATCTGCAAAGCGGGAGGGACTTTCTTTGAAGCATGCAATGTATTGCTCCAAATGTGGATGACCGATCACTTATGCCGCCATCCGCAATTTATGAGGTATAGTTCACCGAAGAAAACTTGTATAGAAGAATTTCCTGCGAGGGTCGAGGGATATGAGTTGCCAGAGGGGATCAGCGGATGGATACGACTTTTGCGTTCGACTACAGCCAACGGAATAGAATGGACGTTTGGTTGGCTACCCGTGGAAGAAGTCATATATGCATCGGCCGCAGAATCGTACTTATTGCTAATGGGCCTCAACAACATCCAGCCCTACGCACCAGGTCGAGTATTGAGACAGTTGGGACGATGCCAAATAATCCCGAAAGAAGAAGACCTCAGCCCGCATGTAGTTGAAATTGGACCAGGAGGACAGTTCCCTGAAGCATTGGTCCGAAAGATTTGGAGTGAGTGTCAGACATTAAAAATAGACACTCGGGTGCGAGATCGAGCTCGGGGCGAAGTATCGTCGGAATATCCTGCATGGTATAGTAGAGATCTGGAGCATCAAAGGCCCGCAAAAAGGCCTCACCTCAGGGAGTTTGCTGGAGCGTCACGAGAACAATGGGACTGGTTGGCCAGAGAAGAAGCCTATAGAACAAAGATGAGCAGGATAGAACAACGGACCCAAGAACTCCAATTTGAAATGGATGTGCAAACCGCCGCCAACGAAGGAGATAAAAAGAAGTTGGCACAAGAAAATGACTTTCTGAGAGCTCAAATCCAGCAAATGAAAAGGGATGCCGACAGACAGTTGAGGAGTCGGGCAGACGAAAAATTGATAAAGGGTTTGAAAAGCCAAGTTGCCGATGTCCAAAGAGAATTGGAAGAGTCTAAGGCCCAAACAGTGAGGATCCGAGCTAGCTGGAGAAAGGAGGCACATCAACATGCACTTCACCTACAACGGGTGGAAGAGGATTACACCGATATCGTCACCAGTTTAAGGGAAGCAAATGTTGTCCTCAGAGAACGGGTTTTCAAGCAAGCCCAAGATGCCAGAGCGGACCTCGACCGTTGCCACAATCTGATGGCTCGACTGCAAGAACAAATAGACAGGCTCTTAGACCAAGTCACCAACAACGCTCGAAGATTGGGGACGAAAAACCAGCAGATAGAGCGGCTACTCGGAGAAAGGGACATGATCAAGGACCGAATTGGAGAAATCGGGCACTATGTCACCATGAAGTGCCTAGCTTGTGAACGAATGCCCCGCGCCGACCTTTTCGCTTCAATTATGGGTTATGTTCATCGGATCATGGAAGAGCTGAGGGGACTACATAAGGACCTCACACCAAGGCCCGCGGCAAGGCCGAATGATGCCCCGCGGGCCCCCAGGGATTTTAGGGCATTAGATTTTTGATTAAAAAATGTATTTTGAAATGTTGGCATTTTTATCTTTATTTTCCCAAGTCAAGCATTTTTTGTTTTTGCTGATTATTGTAAGACGTGTTTTGTAACTGCACGGTTTTTGATATAAAAGTTACTGAATTTTGCCACAATCTTGTTAACAGAACTACGCTCGGTCTGATTCACGCAAAAACGTGATACGTAGGCAATCCGCATAAGATTCGACCACCACTAAAAAGAAAGACAAGAATCCAAAGGCTAAATAACAATAAGGTTTGCAAAGATAGTCGAAAAAGAAAAAAAAAAAAGAAAAGAAAAGGAAAAAGAAAAAGAAAAAAGGGCCGGAATGACGCATGTTAAAGAGTACACGTAGAAAGGGTTATTTGGTTAGGTGCATTGCATCCAACGTGCTATAACATATCTGTCAAACTCGGTGAACTAACAAGTTTGTTGCGTGTTCCAGAAAGTTTAGCAGTTGGTTTGACAGAATATCCTGGCCAACCATCCCTACCGTACTAGATCCAAAGGACCAGTTACAGTAAGCATGTCGAGTTCTGGCAAGAGTCTCGAGGAAGAAAAGTCCGAGCTACAAATCATGAAGGAAGAAGTAGACCGGTTAAAACAACAGATAACAGAGATGCACCTGGCCTGGGCCAGGGAACAGTCTTCACCAAACCGCCCTACTCTCGCCTCAGCTCCGGAACATCCGCCCGTCGATCCTTCAACAAGCGCCCCGAGCTATCCATACTTCCAGGGGGAAAATCCATATGCCACCCACATTCCACCGGTCAAACCAAATCCTCCTCCAGTCACCCCTGTTTTTGTAGCACCTCCACCTGCTCCTCTGCAAAGGCCGGCCATCGAGCCATATGTTCAGCGATACATGACAACTCTTACTACCCTCCAGTGCCTACTTTCAGGGCCCCCGAACCACAATCACATACACCTCATCGGGATAATCCGGCAGAACCGGAAAACACTTCCAAAATTCGGAACACGAGGAAGTTGCCGGAAAAGTTAAAAGCCTGGAGCAGTCCTTCAGGAACATGCACGGTTTAGGCAACCAGGTCAGCGTCGCCTATAAGGATCCGTGTCCATTTCCGGACGTCCAGTTGCCAGCAGGATTTAAAATGCCCAAATTCGACCTATACGAGGGGCATGGTGACCCAGCGGCCCACCTGCGGGGGTTTTGCAGTAAAATGAGAGGGGCCGGAGGACGGGACGAGCTTCTGATAGCCTACTTCGGCCAGAGTCCGGGAGGATCGGCGTTGGAGTGGTACACTAGACAGGATCCCAGTAGATGGTTTACGTGGGATGATCTGGCTCAAGCTTTTATCGGCCAGTTCCAATACAATCTTGAGATAATCCCCGACCGCCTATCATTGCTAAAATTAGAGAAGAAGCCCGCTGAAAGCTTCAGGGAATTTGGTTTCCGATGGAGGGAACAGGCGGCCAGGGTAGATCCGCCGATGAGAGAAAGCGAGATGGTGGACTACTTCTTGCAGACATTAGAGCCCACCTACTTCGGACATCTGGTAACGTCCGTAGGCAAATCATTCACCGAGGTGATAAAAATGGGGGGTATGATCGAGGAGGGTTTGAAGGCCAACAAGATCATGAGTTACTCAGCACTGAAAGCCACCACTCAGGCTATCCAAAGCGGTACTGGAGGAGTACTGGGGAAGAAGAGGAGAGAGGAAGTTGCGGCCGTCGAGTCCGGGGCATGGTTCAAAAATAGAGGCCCCGCACCCCAATATAGCCCACCCCAGCCTCACCACCAAAATTACCCCCACAACCCATATAGCTACCCGCAACATTATTATCCCGCACCTGATCCCCATTTTACGGTCCACCATGCACAATCCTATTCCGCACCTCCTGTTCATGCACCGTGGCGTGCGCCAAACCTTCAGAACAATCACCCACCCCCAAGAGCTTACAGAAACCCCTCGGGCGCGAATTTCCGTCCGAACCAGGCATTCAGGGGCGACAGGGCGCCGAGGCCAAAGACTTTCACTCCCTTAGGAGAGTCTTACACTAGTCTGTTCCACCGGTTAAAGCAGGTAGGGTTGCTGAATCCGGTTGAAGCTAAGCTGCCAAACCCTCTTCCGAAGAACCTGGACCATTCGGTAAATTGTGCCTATTGCTCGGGATGTCCAGGACATGATACAGAAAAGTGTTGGAGGCTGAAGACGGCCATCCAGGAGCTCATTGACACCCGCAGGATTGAGGTCCAGACTCCAACAGAGCCCAACATCAATCAAAACCCGCTTCCAACTCATCATGAGACCAATATGATCGAGTTGGTACGGGCGGAGGAAGGAAAGGAGAAAGCCTCTCAGACTGTAATGATGATTAAGTCTAGCGGGGCAGAAACGAGAAAAGGGCCAAGCTGTGATGAGTCGCCCAGTTGCAAGAAAGACATACCAGGAGAGTCAGAAGCAGGAAAGGAAAGTGTGAACGAAGTACCGGCGAAACCGGCCAAGATAGTTGTACCAGGGGCAGCAATCAAGCCCATCTTGACAGTAGCGGGCGTTCGAATGGATCCTTTCATCATCCAGCCGGCAACGCAGTTGCCAGTAACTGATAGCCGGGCTATCCCATGGAATTATGCTCGGATTACAACGACCTACAGAGGAAAGGAGGTGAAAGAGGAAGTTTGTGAAGCCCAAGGGTTGACCCGCTCGGGGAGATGTTTTGCCCCTGCGGAATTGAGGAAGACCACTCCGGCAGTATTGAAAAAGCCGGTCACCGATGAAGAAGCGGAAGAATTCTTGAAAAAGATGAAGCTGCACGACTACTCCGTCTTAGAGCAGTTGAAGAAGACTCCGGCGCAAATATCATTGCTATCCTTGCTGATACATTCTGAAGAACATCGGCAAGCATTGATGAAAGTCCTGAATGAGGCACATGTACCGGATAAAATCTCAGTGAGCCATTTGGAGAAGATCACCAATAGGATCTTCGAAGCAAATCGGATCACCTTCACCGACGACGAGTTGCCTGAGGAAGGCACTGAGCATAACAGGGCTTTGTATCTTACGGTGAAGTGTGAAGAGGCGGTGGTTACCAAAGTCTTGGTCGATAATGGGTCCAGTGCTAACATTTGTCCTCTCTCTACACTGGGCAAATTAAAAGTAGACATCGGCAGGGTACGCGAGAACAGGGTATGTGTTCGAGGATTCGACGGAGGAGGTAAAGCGTCGATTGGTGACATAGTGCTAGTCTTGACAATTGGGCCAGTGGAGTTCACCATGGAATTCCAAGTGCTGGACATGGTGGTGTCGTATAACCTCCTAATAGGGCGACCATGGATTCATGCCGCAAGAGCAGTTCCATCCAGCTTACACCAGCTCGTCAAATTTGAATGGGACCAGCAGGAGATCGTCGTCCATGGAGAGAACGATCCACAATCAGGCACCATCATTCCCTTTGTTGAAACAGAAGAAGATGTCGGGCCGTGGGTGTATCAGGTCTGCGATGTGGTGTCCGCCCACCGAGTTCCGGAAGGGGAATGTATTCCCGGCGACCGAACAATTACTACGGATGTCATGGTGGCGCATGAAATGTTGCGACATGGTTTCGTACCCGGTAAAGGGCTAGGTGCATCTCTGCAAGGAATTATACAACCGGTATCAGTGGTCGAAAACTTGGGAACCTTCGGCTTGGGATTCCAGCCAACCTCAGAGGACATCCGGCGAGCAAAGAGGAGCAAGCAGAAAACATGGGTGCTCCCAAAGCCCGTTCCACGCCTTTCCCAATCTTTTGTCAGGTCCGGAGCAAGAGGACATCCAGCGCCAAAGATTCCCGGTCCTACGGTCAGGCCAGACGAAGAGTTCTTCAGGAAGTTCGAGGACCTATTCACAGATGTATGTATGCTCGAGGACGGTGAAGGATCTAGTCACGCCGAGATACAATTTGTGGGACCAAAGGCAAAACCGAATAACTGGAAGGCTACTCCTCTCCCTGTCCGGAAGGAGTCTTGGTAGTTTGTCTTGGATTGTTTTTCTTTCGAAGTTTTGTATCGGGGGTTTGTCCCCGGAGTAAAATCCCGTTTGTTTTGTTTATTTTTGATTTAAGTTTGCAGTTTGTTTTCCCTTTGTACAATTCCCATCAATGAAATTTGGTTCCTTCGTGTCTAATTTTGTTTATCTTTTCTTCTTTTTACTTTTCTGAACAGCCTTCTTGCAACTGATCTTAATGATATGGCGCACTTAAAGATTAATCAACCCAGTCTAGAAAGTCAATCGGGTTTGGAAATAATAACACATGAAACAAGAAGTGACGAGAGTGAGTCAGAGTACGGCGACGATGAAGCCGTGGAAGAAATCGGTGAAGAATTAAGTCACTTCGAGGAAAAGCCCAAACCGAACTTAAATGATACCGAGGCCGTTAATCTAGGGAATGCTGATGACGTCAAAGAAACCCGGATAAGTGTCCATATTGAACCCAATCTGAGAGAAGAATTGATCAAAACACTCATGGAGTTTAAAGATATTTTCGCATGGTCGTACGACGACATGCCAGGACTCAGCACCGATCTAGTGGTTCATAGATTACCCACTGATCCAGCGTATCCTCCCGTCAAGCAAAAGCTGCGGAAATTCAAGACGGAGATGAGTGTGAAGATTAAGGAGGAGGTAACCAAGCAATTGCAGGCGAAAGTCATTCGTGTCACTCGATACCCTGAATGGTTGGCTAACGTAGTACCGGTGCCAAAGAAAGACGGAAAGATCAGAGTATGCGTGGACTATCGCAATCTCAACAAGGCAAGTCCTAAGGATAATTTCCCACTCCCCAATATCCATATCCTGATTGATAATTGTGCCGGACGCGAAATCGGATCCTTTGTGGACTGTTATGCGGGATATCATCAGATTTTGATGGATGAAGAGGACGCAGAAAAGACGGCTTTTATCACACCGTGGGGAACTTATTGCTACCGAGTGATGCCGTTCGGTTTGAAGAATGCAGGAGCAACATATATGAGGGCGATGACTACGGTATTCCATGACATGATACACAAGGAAATCGAGGTGTACGTGGATGATGTGATCATAAAATCTAGGCGTCAAGAAGACCATGTTGCTGACCTCAGGAAGTTCTTTCAAAGACTCCGAAGGTACGACATCAAGCTTAATCCGGCCAAATGTGCATTCGGAGTTCCATCGGGAAAGCTGCTAGGATTCATCGTCAGCCGACGGGGCATTGAGTTGGACCCATCCAAAATCAAGTCCATTCAGGAGTTACCCCCGCCGAAGAATAAAACAGAGGTAATGAGTCTGTTGGGAAGGTTGAATTACATCAGTAGGTTTATTGCCCAGCTTACGGCAACTTGTGAACCCATATTCCGCCTATTGAAGAAAGACGCCGCGATAGAATGGACGACAGAATGTCAGGAAGCGTTTGACCGAATCAAAGGGTATCTGTCAAATCCACCTGTACTAGTTCCGCCTGAACCGGGTAGACCCCTGATTCTTTATCTAACGGTTTTGGAGAATTTGTTCGGCTGCGTACTGGGCAGCACGATCTTACTGGCAGGAAGGAACGGGCCATTTACTACCTCAGCAAGAAATTCACAATCCACGAGGTCAAGTACACTCATTTGGAAAAGACATGTTGTGCCTTGACCTGGGTAGCCCAAAAGCTGAAACATTATTTGTCTTCTTACACCACTTACCTCATTTCGCGTTTGGATCCGTTGAAGTATATTTTCCAGAAACCTATGCCTACAGGGAGGTTGGCAAAATGGCAAATATTACTTACGGAGTTCGACATCATATACGTGACAAGGACGGCTATGAAAGCTCAAGCCCTGGCCGATCACTTAGCCGAGAATCCCGTTGACGACGAATACGAACCTTTGAGGACGTATTTTCCAGATGAGGAAGTATTGCAGATCGAGGGGTTAGAACCAACCAAGGATCCAGGATGGAAGCTCTTCTTCGATGGAGCGGCAAACGCAAAAGGAGTCGGAGTAGGGGCTGTGCTCATATCTGAAACAGGACATCATTATCCTGTTACCGCTCAACTGCGTTTTCACTGTACCAATAATATGGCCGAGTACGAGGCATGTATCTTGGGGCTGCGATTAGCGGTGGACATGGGTGTACAGGACGTCTTGGTCTTGGGGGACTCGGACCTTCTGGTACATCAGATTCAGGGAGAATGGGAAACCAGAGATTTAAAGCTTATCCCATATCGTCAGTGTTTGCATGATTTGACCAAACGCTTTCGATCGGTAGAATTCAAGCACATCCCAAGGATGCATAATGAGGTTGCCGACGCGTTGGCTACTTTAGCGTCAATGCTACATCACCCGGACAAGGTTCGTGTCGATCCGTTACATATCCAGATCCGGGATCAACATGCTTATTGTAATGTGATAAAGGAAGAAGTGGATGGTGAGCCGTGGTTTCATGATGTCAAGGAATACCTCAGGTTAGGAGTATACCCAGAGCAAGCAACTGGAGATCAAAAGCGAGCTATTCGGCGGTTGGCGAACGGTTTTTTCCTTAGTGGAGGGGTGCTGTACAAAAGAACCCCAGATTTGGGATTGTTGAGATGTATAGATGCAAGTCAAGCCACAACAGTTATGACGGATATACACTCGGGAGTTTGCGGACCACACATGAGCGGATACGTATTGGCAAAGAAGATCCTTCGAGCAGGATATTATCGGCTCACTATGGAGCGGGATTGTATAAGTTTCGTGCGAAGATGCCATCAGTGTCAGATACACGGAGATTTGATTCATTCTCCGCCGACTGAATTGCATACAATGTCCGCACCATGGCCGTTTGTCGCATGGGGTATGGATGTTATCGGACCTATTGAGCCTGCCGCTTCCAACGGTCATAGGTTCATTCTGGTAACGATTGATTATTTTACCAAGTGGGTAGAGGCCAAAACATTCAAATCAGTGACCAAGAAGGCGGTAGTGGACTTCGTACACTCCCACATCATCTGCAGGTTTGGAATTCCAAAGATGATCATTACAGATAACGGTGCAAATCTTAACAGTGGATTGATGAAAGAGGTATGTCAACAGTTCAAGATTACACACCGAAATTCCACACCGTATCGCCCAAAAGCAAACGGTGCGGTCGAGGCAGCAAACAAGAACATAAAGAAGATATTGAGGAAGATGATAGAAGGATCTAGGCAATGGCATGAAAAGTTACCATTTGCGTTGTTGGGTTATCGCACTACCGTCCGGACTTCGGTAGGTGCAACTCCTTACTTGTTGGTATACGGGACTGAAGCAGTAATACCCGCAGAAGTTGAGATTCCATCCCTCCGAATCGTCGCTGAAGCCGAGATTGATGACGACGAGTGGGTCAAAACCCGATTAGAGCAATTGAGCTTGATTGATGAAAAGAGATTGACAGCAGTATGTCACGGCCAATTGTATCAAAAGAGAATGGCGAGAGCATATAACAAGAAGGTACGTCCCAGGAGATTTGAAGTGGGACAACATGTGCTGAAGAGAGTTCTACCACATCAGGCCGAGGCGAAAGGCAAGTTCGCTCCAAATTGGCAGGGACCATTTGTGGTGACTAGAGTATTATCCAACGGCGCTCTATGTCTGACGGATGTTGAGGGAAGATGCACCGATATGGCTATCAATTCTGATTCAGTCAAGAGATATTATGTGTAATTCTTTAATGCATTTGTCAACGTTTGGTTTCGTTTGTGTGTACTTGGCATTTTTCGGAGAATGAAATGACGGAGGCAATTTTTCTACTACCCAAACACTTTAACCTTTGTTTCCCCATTTGAGCCTTAATTATTCTTTCATATACCCTCTTTCGGAATCATCAAGGAAGATGTGTAACAGAATAGAAAAGAAACAAAGAAGTAATACAAGAAAAAGTGAACTACGTTCGACCCGATTCCTCAAGAAGGATACGTAGGCGCCACACGGCTCGGTCATAATAAAATAAAAATCAAAAAATCCCCCAAGCAACAAAACTGGGGCAGAAGTCATTGTTTTCGTTGGAAAGATAGTGTGAATTCCGAAAGTTGTAATAAGCTAACCATTGAGGCTAAACCCCTTCCTTCAGCCTCACGCGCAGAAACCATATCAAGAACCAGAAAGACCTCTCGATCAGTATTTGAGAAATGCCAAGTCATGTGAATGAAAGCCAAGAGTGACATCCCGACCCTCGATTGAATTCAGGATGCACAAGCCGAAAAGGGATAACGTTTTAGAGGGAATCTCAGGGATACCCCGTCGCAAGGAAAGAAAGCATAAATGAGAGAGTCTTAACGGTGAAAACCCTCGCGGGCACCTTAAGGCGAAGGAAGTCGAGAGAAGTAAAATGAGAGAATCTCATTAGTGAAAACCCTTTGAAGGGCACTGTGAGGTGACAGGGCGAGATAGTTGCAAGATGTCTGCGTGAGACAAGGTTTGGACATCCGTTTACCTCTAGCAGGACGCGGTATTAGAAAGTGATTGACATGAATAGACTGGGTAGTTTAATCTCAAAGGCGCGGCATAACATTGGATCAGGCACACATTCAGATAAGTTTTCCCTGTTTTTGAGTTCAGAAAAGTTTTTTTCTCTTCTTTTGTCATTTGCGGTCAGTATTCTTTTCTTTTCTTTCATTTTTCGAAAATTGATTTTTCAAAGCTTGCTACCAAGTCTCCCAAAGCAGTATATTGAAAGTGAATAGGCACGGAACAAGGCAATGAGACAGAAGTCGTTACGATAGTGAGATTGGGACGACAGGTTGAGTGGAAGGTTCGCAAGAATTATGGAGTATGATGGACACATGTGGCATGTCCGAAAGATGATTTCACGCAACAGATCACCGGCTAAAAAGAGTCGGACCAAACCAAAGAGTGGAATAAAAGGAAAGATGAGAGGTCGTTCGTGGAAAAAGCATCTTCCCAAGCAAGCGTCAACGTCGTCCTCAAAGTTCGAGAGAGGCCAAGCAACTGAAAGAGAATGGCCTCAACAAGAGTGGCACGACCACTCGCGGCGTTTTGAAACTAACAATTTTTCTTTGATTTAAAGCAGGAAAAGAGGGTCCGACGGCAGAAAAGCGTACCGTCCGGAAGTTTATCACACTGGGGCAGAAAATTTTCTCCGGTTGCGAAAATTTTCTGGAAAGCAAGACTCGGAGGATAAGTGTAGAAAGCAACACAAGATGGGGCGATCCTTGAGCCGGGTATCATCGCCAGCAGTTATTGGAAAAAGAAAAATGGCTTCGAGATTCCCCCAGCAGTATTACATCTTATAATTTGATCAAGGAAACAAAAGCGTGAGTCCCAGAAGAGGTAGGGGAAGAAGGAAGAGAATGAGGGGTGAATGAAACAAAGAATACTTCCTCAGCAGCATCACCCCAGCAGGCGGGTAAACAGTTCCGAAAATATCCCCAGCAGCCAGAAGAAAAGTAATGCGACCGGGGGAAAGCAATTCCGAGACAGGATAATTCAGAAGAAAAGGTGATCCGAGAGGCAATGCAGGAAGAAGGAAATGGTACAAGAGGCAAGGAAGGTAATCAAGATAGGATGAAATCAGTGAAGTAGTAGTTGAAGTCAGGGAGCCCGCCTGGAGAATGGAGTGGCGATTTAATTTTGAAGTTGTAGTTGAAGTCAGGGAGCCCGCCTGAAGAATGGAGTGGCGATTTAATTTCGAAGTTGTAGTTGAAGTTAGGGAGCCCGCCTGAAAAATGGAGTGGCGATTTAATTTTGAAGTTGTAGTTGAAGTCAGGGAGCCCGCCCGAAGAATGGAGTGGCGATTTAATTTTGAAGTTGTAGTTGAAGTCAGGGAGCCCGCCTGAAGAATGGAGTGGCGATCTAATTTTGAAGTTGTAGTTGAAGTCAGGGAGCCCGCCTGGAGAATGGAGTGGCGATTTAATTTTGAAGTAGTAGTCGAAGTCGGGGAGCCCGCCTGGAGAATGGAGTGGCGATTTAATTTTGAAGTAGTAGTTGAAGTCAGGGAGCCCGCCTGGAGAATGGAGTGGCGATTTAATTTTGAAGTAGTAGTTGAAGTCGGGAAGCCCGCCTGGAGAATGGAGTGGCGATTTTAATTTTGAAGTAGTAGTTGAAGTCAGGAAGCCCGCCTGGAGAATGGAGTGGCGATTTAATTTTGAAGTAGTAGTTGAAGTCAGGGAGCCCGCCTGGAGAATGGAGTGGCGATTTAATTTTGAAGTAGTAGTTGAAGTCAGGGAGCCCGCCTGGAGAATGGAGTGGCGATTTTAATTTTGAAGTAGTAGTTGAAGTCAGGAAGCCCGCCTGGAGAATGGAGTGGCGATTTAATTTTGAAGTTGTAGTTGAAGTCAGGAAGCCCGCCTGGAGAATGGAGTGGCGATTTAATTTTGAAGTAGTAGTCGAAGTCAGGGAGCCCGCCTGAAGAATGGAGTGGCGATTTAATTTTGAAGTAGTAGTTGAAGTCGGGAAGCCCGCCTGGAGAATGGAGTGGCGATTTAATTTTGAAGTAGTAGTTGAAGTCGGGAAGCCCGCCTGGAGAATGGAGTGGCGATTTTAATTTTGAAGTTGTAGTTGAAGTCAGGAAGCCCGCCTGGAGAATGGAGTGGCGATTTAATTTTGAAGTAGTAGTTGAAGTCAGGAAGCCCGCCTGGAGAATGGAGTGGCGATTTAATTTTGAAGTTGTAGTTGAAGTCAGGAAGCCCGCCTGGAGAATGGAGTGGCGATTTAATTTTGAAGTTGTAGTTGAAGTCAGGAAGCCCGCCTGGAGAATGGAGTGGCGATTTAATGTTGAAGTTGTAGTTGAAGTCAGGAAGCCCGCCCGGAGAATGGAGTGGCGATTTAACTTTGAAGTTGTAGTTGAAGTCAGGGAGCCCGCCTGGAGAATGGAGTGGCGATCTGTTTTAGTTTGTTAGAGGAAAGCGGTAGAATGTAACCGAAATCTTCGGCATGAATCCAAGTTCGTAAGAAGAGACGAAGCATCAGAAGGAACGCCAAGTCAGACAAGATGGCAAGGAGCGCGACAAGATCAAGTTAAAAAGGATAGATAAGAACTTGTAGTACTGTAACCTAGTCTAGCTTCTTGTTTTGTTGCTTAGCGCGGTGTAACAAGGAAATCAGTTAAGCAGTGGTAACAGCAGTAACAGCGGCAATAACAGTAACAGCGAGATCGCAACAGGCAGGGTAGTCCCAGCTACCAGAACTTCCCGAACTACATTGACCTGATTCCCTTTTAGCCAGGGATATGTAGGAGACCTTCGAAGCAAGGTTCGGTCAAAACTTTTCCAAAATGCTTCATACGGAGTGTTCGGATAGGCAAAAATCGCTTATATCCGCTCATTTATCTTTGCACGAAAACTCTGCGTGTTTACGCGCAAAGAGGGGCAGCTGTGAGCACGTGATTTTTGCCTTACTTGAGAAGTACTCCCGGAAAATTCAAAAATAAAAATAGTTTCGTGTTGGGTATGATTTTTGTGATTTTTGTGTTATTTTTATCTTTTGTGTGCACGTTTATTTATTTAAATTAAAAAATATAAAAAAAAATATATATGCTAAGTTTTGCATTTTTCAGCGTTTGATATCGAAGTCATGTGATTTACATTTTTGGGTGATATGTAATCGTGTGCGTTAATTGTAGTAAAAAACAGCGGTGTTATAGGTTGGTATATATACATATGTGTATATATATATATATGTATGTATATATACATATATATATATATATACATACACACATGTACATAATACATCATGAAGATCCGAGTTGGGCCAATTTTAGTCTAAAAGTCAGGCCCAGGTGAATTGTTTCCGATCTGGCCCAAGTATCCGTCCAGTTTCAGCCGGTAACGTTTGATCTGGACCGTTGGATTTTATTATCCAACGGCCCAGATTAATCCGTTAATTCCAAAATTCAGCCAGCTTAGGACTTAACCAAACGGCACCGTTTGGTTTAAGTGAGAGGATCCTGATCGTTGATCAAGTTTGATCCAACGATCAGGATTTAACTACTCAAAATGTATATAAACCCATTTCCATACCCCGCCCCCCCAAGCCAGACCCCCCCTTCTCCCTTCGTCTCCCAAAGGTCCTTAGAGACCAGGCGTAACGCCGCCGTCCGCCACCTTGCGCCGCTTGCCGGAAATCGCCTCACGGCGGTTCCGGTAGGCCAATCGAACCCAAACCAACGCCAAAACCTTCCCCTTACCTTCCCCATCACGATCCCAGCTTCCATTAACCTCGAATCTTGCCGGAGCTCCTCGAATCTTCATTTGAAGATTCGAGTCAACTCGAACTTACGCCAAATCACCCCAAACTCACCCCAAACCCTCCCCGTACCTCCCTCATACCCACGCTAACCTTGGTTTGCTTCGAATCTAACCAGAAATACAAAAGCCCCAAATCCCACCTTCAAGAACCCTAGAATTCGAAAACTAGGGATTTGGTCGGAATTAAAGCAAATTGAAGATAATAGATTTTAATTGGAAGGTTTTCGTTCGAAAATATTTCAATTAAAATCTATTAACTTCAAAAGAAGGCAATTTCAAGTCTCCTCGAGCCCAAGTCCGTGCGTTTTCATTTCTCTTCTCACTGTTTAAGGTACCTTTCTGTCTATTTCCGATTTTTATCTATTAGTATAAGTGTCTATTGATTCCATTCTTTTAGTTAAGTTAGCTACTTTCTCTGTTTTCGTTTCTCCTCCTAATCAAGACCTTTTTATTTGGTCAAATCATTTTCTTTCTGATATGTTCGGCTCATTGTTGTTGTTGTGATTACATTGTGTTCAATCTAGTTAAATTCGTCGAATAGTTGACTCGGATTGTTGCCCCCTGATTCTGCCCCTAGGCATAAGTTGAATATCGATTATTCGTTGTCGATTATATAGCTCGTAATTGATTAAACGAATGTCGCCATCTAATTGCGTAGGTTTGATTATTTGAAATTCTGGATAGTTGATTAAGCTATTGAATCGAATTGGGGTGCTGTGTGATTTGAAATTGAAATAGGTTTAGGATAAATTGGTTATAGCTGAATTGGGACCATATGGTTTAGAGTTAATTCAAATAAACCTGGCCAGCATGTTGGAGGGACTGTCAGTAGGTTTGTTTATCACTGTGTGTGCAGTGTAATGGGAAAACATAAGTAACATGGGAGCTATCTGGCAGGGTAAGGGGTTTTGAATAGAAAAACAGGTTACTAGTACGCTTTTGGATTAAAAAAAATGAGATTTAAACATTAAGTGATGGGCTGGGCAGAGAATATTAGGGCAAGAAGTTTATTTTACATTCTTAAGTGCTCTTAAGAGCTGGACAATCAGTACATATGTGGAGGTTAAGCAGGCTGGCCTGGCCTTTAGTTTTGGTTATAAATAGATAGACACATTTAGAGAAAAGGCGGATTATAGAGGGAGATTTGAGAGCATCCTGGAGAAGCAAAAACAGTAGCATATTCGTAAACACTTGAGAGGATATACATAGAGAGGTTGGAGAGTACACTGAGAGTGACAAAAAGTCACTGTTTCATTGGTTCTTAGTCACTGTTGGTTGAGTATTTGGCCATTGTTGTAGTGTTGGTTCTTTGTTAGTCGAGTGTTGCTGCCTGGGCTTGCTGTGTGGGGGCTGTTGGTCTCTTAGTTGTGGTTGTCTTTGCTGTTACTTCTTAGCTCTCATGCTATTGTTGTTGGTTTGCTTCACTGGTGGGATTTTGGTGCTGTGATTGCCTCTTGGCTTTTGTTTTTGTTCTATCTCCTGGTTGTTGCCTGGTGCTGTTTGTTGTTGGTGTGTCAATTGGTTGTTAATCCTGCTGTTGGGATTGTGGTTGGCCACTGGTTGCTGTTATTATCTTGGTTGTTGCTGTTGCTGTGTATATAGTGGCAGTGACTGCCACTGATTGTTGTTGATCTGCTGTCTGCTGTGTTTCACCGGCTTAACTGATCTACATTCTTTTGCTTTGACAATTTCCAGGTATTTCACTACTGCTTGAAGTTGTAGACATGAATGGAAGCAATGAAACTTAGCTTATTGTTTATCATATCCTTTTAGCCCATGTTAAAACTTAGTTAAATACATGTGTACTCATTAAGGAGAGCCCGAATATGTAATAAGCTGTATGTGTTGTAACTGTGTTAACTTCATGTTTCCCTAGCCTGTTGTAGTAGAAATGGTCCATTGGAAACACATTATGCGATAGATAGATGAATCAGTGAAATACATATTGTTATAGGTGTCAATTTGTTCAAGTTAAAAGTGTATAATAACTAACATCCAGTGTAGAAATAAATAGAGGCATAATGATGGTAGTTTGGTCGAAAGTTATGAATTAGTAAGTACCACGCTCAATGTTCAAGTAGTTAATTGTAACAATAAGCGTGTAAATCCTGTTTTGTCTATAGCTTGTTAAAAAGGGGAATCAGGACGATTGATGTATCACTCCGTTGCTATTAGATTATCAGTATACTTTAGCTCGTGTATGTCTACTATGATCTAGATCCTTTACACGAAAGCCGGTTATCAATTTGATTAGATTAAAATCGGAAACATGTTCAATATTCTTTTCTTAAATAAAACAAAAGTTTTCTGTTGACTAAATTAGCTTAGCTAATTTGAATAGAAATCGAAGTTTAAGTAGTCTAAGAGCATAGTAAAGAGGAAATCGTCTTCTGGCGTTCAATTTTGAGTCGGGGCTCTATTGAATGGCCCAAATAAAAGAAAATATCAAACTAGTAGGTAATGATAAACGATTAACATTTTCTTTATTAGAGACAAACAAAAATAGAGAATCATAGTTCGCTTCGAGGTTGCCCTTTAAATAAAATGATGAGACGGGCCTCGCCGCATTACACACAGAATTGCGGGGTCCTCAATTAATTATTACAAAAACCTTAGACTTGGAAGGACCGTCTAGTGAATTTCACGGTCCTTTTCTCAAAGTAAATAGACGATAGACTCTTTAGGCACGACTTGAACTAAAAATTACTTTCCTGAATACGGGTGTGCATTTATGTGACCCAGATCTTACTCTCGGCGAAACTGAAATACATTAGAGTCGCAGGCGTACCGGTTACGGTGCGGCTCGAAATGTGTTTTCGTAACGTCGCAATTCTTCTAAAATTAAAAGCGGAGCATTAAAAGCACATAGTTAAAATATATAAAGAAATCAGATAAGAGTAAAAATTGCAGTTGAGCAACCGTGCTAAAACCACGGAATCCGGGAGTGCCTAACACCTTCTCCCGGGTTAACAGAATTCCTTATCCAGATTTCTAGTTTCGCTGACTGTATTACGGAGTCATAAATTTCCTCGGTTCGGGATTAAACCGGTGACTTGGGACACCATTATTTTCCTAAGTGGCGACTCTGAATTAATTAAATAAATCCCGTTTCGATTGTCCTTTAATTGGAAAAACTCCCTCGTGCCCTCGCGTGCGCGTAAAAAGGAGGTGTGACATTCGTGAGTTTGTGACTCCACATCTTGGGTAGAGGATTTGTGTCAGATTACTTTATACTATTATTCATCTCTTATTCGAAAAACTTCTGCATTTAAAAATTTGAGTAATTATTCTTGCTATTAAATATGAGAACAAAAATGATGGTATGAACAGGAAAATGTTGAATGAGTTGGCTTGCCTAACTACCACGAGTAGGCGCCATCACGATCCCGATGGTGGGGGAAATCCGGGTCGTGACATGCGTGGTGTCATTTTTCTACAACAAAAAAAAAGGTCAATCTAAAATTGCCTACCAGATTTTGTCCAAACAAGAGCCCACAATTTCTCCAGGTATGGGTGTTCGTCGGTCGGTACAGTACGGTATTTATACATTTCAGTTCGGTATTTTCAGTATTTGGTTTCTTAAAATGCAGTACCAATATCTTTTTACCTAATTAAATTAGGTATGGTTCGATTTTTCTCCTTTCAGTTTCGGTTTATTCGATTTGGTAACTTCGGTTTGAATACTGACTAGTGCATATAACCATAGACTGTAATATTCTAAATTAAAGTACTCAAAAGTATAAAACTAAACATTTGTTGACAAAAGTTTTGTTCAAAACTAGCAAATATCAACTTAGAGAGAGAAAATTGTACATAAAAGAATAAATTTGATCATTAGAAATGTCTCGTTACTTGCTTATTGTTAATTGATGAACTTAGAGAATAAAAAAAAGCAGAATTTTAGATTTTTATATTTATGTTATAAGTAATAATATGTGTATTGTGTAATATAATATATATTTCGGTACGGTATCGGTATTTCGGTATTTCATTTTAAAATACCAAATAACATAACTAATGCCAATATTTTTAAAACATAAATCAAATACCATACCGAGTACCAAAATATTGAATACGAAATATAAAAAATTTCAATTTCGATACAGTAATTCGGTATTTACCAAATTATGCCCTACCCTATCTCCAAGTGTACGGTTAAACTTCAGATTATAAACATGAGCTGTTAGGATTTCATTCTAATTTCCATTACATCATATCCTAATAGCCATGAGTCATTTACTCTAGAGCCTTCAAGAATGACCAAGTACATACCAACAAAAACATCACATACAAAATTCCAAACGAAGTAGCACTAGAAACATCTCCATCAAATCCTATATAAACTAACTCTATTACTATAACATTCTTACCATCTTTCCCTCCAAAAGCAGTCAACTCCCCAAAGTGCACAATACATACATAAACACAGAAGCCTGAGTTTAGAAAATGAAAATGTCTCCTACTCTTTCTTTGTCTGTCACTCAATTTCCCCTATGCAAATCCCAAGATATTTCTAAGGATACTCACAATTCTAAAATCTTTAGTAAAGAAACCCCATGTCAAAAATCATTTTCAGACACCAGAATAAACAGAAGGAAGCTGTTGAGTACTGGTGGTTTGAGCCTTGTAGCAGGTACTTTGGCTAAACCAGCAAGAGCAGAAAGTGAAGCAACATCAAGTAGGATGTCATATTCAAGATTCTTGGAATACTTGAATCAAGGTGCTGTGAAAAAAGTTGATTTCTTTGAGAATAGTGCTGTTGCTGAGATATTCAATCCTTCTCTTAACAAAGTCCAGAGAGTTAAAGTTCAGTTGCCAGGATTGCCACCAGAATTGGTAAGAAAACTTAGAGAGAAGGATGTAGATTTTGCTGCTCATCTCCCTGAAATGAATGTCATAGGACCACTTCTTGATTTACTTGGGAATTTAGCTTTTCCATTGATATTGCTTGGCTCTTTGCTGTTGAGAAGCTCTTCTTCAAATACCCCTGGTGGGCCAAACTTGCCTTTTGGATTAGGAAGGTATGTGTTGAATATAGCTTCTGTTACTGCTGATTTACTAGAATAATAATATTACCAAGAGTTCACGGCTTCGAGCCGTGAAAACCTACTCTTACAAAACGGAGGGCAAAGCTACATAAAAGAAATCGTTTGTGGTGCGGCCTTTTTTAAGTAGTAAGAGTAGTCTACTTTGTTTGAACTTAAATTTCGGTTAGTATTGTATGTTGTTGCTATATTTTAGATTTTTTAATATTTTATAAATCTGTGTATTTTATTTTCAAGTTGGCTATTTGAATCGCTCTATAGTTAATAAAACTTAGGAGAGACAATTTCAGTCAATGTTCTAATTTTTTTGCTGCTCCAATCTCCATCTCTTTAAGAAACCTAACAGTATGCTATAATAGAAATTCCATAAACATGATCAAGATTGAACATTATGTCTGGTGAAGGGATCTTCAACAACTACTTTTTAATAACTAGTAGTACATGTTTATGAATAATGCAGGAGCAAAGCAAAATTCGAGATGGAACCAAATACAGGAGTAACATTTGATGATGTGGCTGGAGTAGATGATGCAAAGCAAGATTTTCAAGAGATTGTTGAGTTCTTGAAAACCCCAGAAAAGTTTGCTGCAGTTGGGGCAAAGATACCAAAGGGAGTGCTCTTAGTAGGGCCACCAGGGACAGGGAAGACATTGCTAGCTAAGGCAATCGCGGGAGAAGCAGAGGTTCCATTCTTATCTCTCTCTGGTTCAGAGTTCGTTGAGATGTTTGTTGGTGTGGGAGCTTCTAGAGTTAGGGACTTATTCAACAAGGCAAAGCAAAATTCACCTTGTTTAGTCTTTATTGATGAGATTGATGCTGTTGGGAGGCAAAGAGGAACTGGTATTGGTGGTGGAAATGATGAAAGAGAGCAGACACTTAACCAACTTCTCACTGAAATGGATGGTTTTACTGGAAACACTGGAGTCATTGTCATTGCTGCTACTAATAGGCCTGAAATTCTTGATCAAGCTTTGCTTAGACCTGGAAGATTTGATAGGCAGGTATAAAATGAGCTTTTAATTGTAAAATTCCAATACTGTTGCCAGGATACACTTCATTGATATTGATATTACATCCATTTTGTAATACAATAGGTAAGTGTTGGACTGCCTGATATAAGAGGAAGGGAAGAAATACTGAAGGTTCACAGTAACAATAAGAAGTTTGATAAAGATGTGTCTCTAAGTGTTATTGCAATGAGAACTCCAGGATTCAGTGGTGCAGATCTTGCAAACCTCATGAATGAAGCTGCCATTCTAGCTGGAAGAAGAGGAAAAGATAAGATTACCTCGAAAGAGATTGATGATTCTATCGATAGAATTGTTGCTGGAATGGAAGGAACCAGGATGACAGATGGCAAAAACAAGATTTTGGTAGCATATCATGAAGTTGGACATGGTGTCTGCGCGTAAGTTAACAATCATTTCTCTCCTCTCATTGTTTTCGTTTATACTAGATTATATTACATGAAGCAAAAAAAGGGAGTAATTTGCTCCTTATTTGTTTTTTCAACTAACATCAAGTGTTCAATATGCTAGGCCCTTAGATAAGGTATCTAGATGAAAAAAAGGTAGCCTGGTGCACTAAGCTCCAACTATGCACGAGGTTCGGGGAAGGGCCGGACCACAAGGGTCTATTACTCCCACGGCTCAAGCCCGTGACCTCCTGGTCATATGGCAACACCTTGACCAGTTATGACAAAGCTCCTTCGTCTAGATGAAAAACCAGGACAAATTTAAGAAGCTGTCTAAGTATTCAGCTTTTTCAGTTTGTTATTTGTAATCAAAAGATAAAGTACTAAAGAGGGAGTTATTGTGCTTGTAGGACATTGACCCCTGGACATGATGCAGTACAAAAAGTTACACTGATCCCAAGAGGGCAAGCTCGCGGGCTTACATGGTTTATTCCTGGTGAAGATCCAACGTTAATCTCTAAGCAGCAACTCTTTGCTAGAATAGTGGGAGGCCTAGGAGGTAGAGCAGCAGAGGAAATAATTTTTGGCGAAGCAGAAATCACTACTGGTGCAGCTGGAGACTTGCAACAAGTAACTCAAATAGCAAGACAGGTACTTACTTATTTGGCACATCTTTTTGTTACACCAAATAAGGGAAAAAAACATAGTCATAAGTACTAACTTGTTAATGTTTATATCATGAGCAGATGGTGACAATGTTCGGGATGTCTGAGATAGGACCATGGGCGTTAACTGATCCTGCTACACAAAGTGGTGACTTGGTGCTGAGGATGCTGGCGAGGAATCAAATGTCAGAGAAACTCGCAGAAGACATTGATGCAGCTGTAAGGCACATAATTGAGAGAGCATATGAAATTGCAAAGAACCACATAAGGAACAACAGGGAGGCAATCGACAAGTTAGCAGACGTGCTGCTAGAAAAGGAGACTCTTACAGGAGATGAGTTCAGAGCTATACTCTCTGAATTCACTAATATCCCATCAGCTAACATAAACAGTAAACCAATAAGAGAACTGATTGAGGCCTAAACAAAATTACTCCCAATATACAGCTGCAGAAACTAAAAACTTTCACCAGATTGTACATGTGTAGTGTAGTGCAGAAAGCTTGATCAATTTAATATAATCTTCATTAACTTTCTGTATAAAGATCTAGCCGGAAATGCTTTATTAAGCTCAATATATTTTTTTTTTAAATGTAAGAATGCACTATAATAAGGAAAATGGAAAAGGGAATAATTCTAGCAA
Source organism: Nicotiana noctiflora (assembly GCA_032618575.1). Classification (NCBI taxonomy): domain Eukaryota; kingdom Viridiplantae; phylum Streptophyta; class Magnoliopsida; order Solanales; family Solanaceae; genus Nicotiana; species Nicotiana noctiflora. Next base: position 84,827 of record JASVEL010012017.1, on the reverse strand, counting down.
TTAAATGCTCTAATTATGGTATTCGATAGCTAATATTGTTAAGAGGAAAATACCAAAACAGCTTATGTTTATTATTGGTTTAAAACAATTATAACATATAGTGTACACACCCTTTATACCTGAAAAGCCCAAGGATTATACATGTTTTTTTTCTTGGAAGTTGAAGGAAACAAGATTAAAAAACGAAGAAGGCTATAATCATAAGTATATGATAGGGAAAATTATTGGATAATGAGACGCCTGGTGCAAAGGGTACAGTAATATCTTCGCTTAGTCTTGAAATAAAGAGGGACAAAGCAGAATCTCCACTGGCTCTCCATGTCCAAGGCTTGAACCATCCCTCCACAGTAAGGACATGCCCCTGGAGCTGCCTGTCTTTGTAATACCCTCTCATCTTCATCACATACAAACACCAAACACATCTTCAACTTCTTGACGTACCTTCCTTCGTCAACAGGACCGCAGATTACCCAATCCTGACGCGGCGAGGTAACCGTACAATCTAAAACAGTTAACAGGGATTCATAGGAGGGTAAGTCTGATGCTAGCACCGCCTTAACACCAGCTCCAACAGCGTGTATTTGAGTTGTGGTGTATATACAAGATTTACAGCAAAACTTGTTTTTTTCTCTAGTATATAAGCTGTCTGTTAGCTTGCAGGTTGGGAATAATTAAAGAAGCTTAGATCACTAGGAATAACCAAGATATTGCAGAACAGAATAGTCACAATGGTGGGGTTGTTGGGTCAAGAAAAAAGGAGATTTATATTCAAAGATATGAGAATCTAGAAAATGCTAGTTATATCTCGTCTCGAATAAAAGGACTTAAGTACAAAACGTGTTGACGTCTTCAAGCTTTTATTTATGCTTCTGGATAAATTTTTCTTTTCCTTATGTCTTTTAAACAATAACGAAACCAGATACTTTTATTTCCAACACAACAAAAAATACAAGTTGATACAGAAATAAGGGAAAACTGGTTTTTTATCTTTTCTTTTTCTTCCCTGCTTACTTTTCAGCTTTTAGAACTTGATTTCTAACATGGAGATCAACATATTTTGTTCACATTGATCTCTAGTTGGATATATGCAGCAGCCTTAATCAGATTTTGTTCCAAGCAAAATTAGACATCATAAGACAAAAGGAGGCACATATAACCAATGGGAAGGCAAGATAGTTTAACATAAGTTCTGTAGTTATAAGGAAAGCAGTGAAAATTAGAGAATTAAGAGCAGTCTTGTTGTGCTAATCAAAGATACAAAACATTGCAGCTATGCCTCAAGTAGCGTTAATCCTCCTTTCATGGTGCTTCATCTTTCTTTACGACCAAATGATTTTGCAGTTCTATCCATGAACCACCTATAAAACATGATCAAAGAGTTAATTACTGTCTACAACAGACTAAGCGACAAAGAAAAGGGGCAGCCCCTTCCGGTATGCGTGGAGTTGGGGGACCACAAGGGTCTATCATAAGCCTGCATTTTTGTAAGATACTGTTTCCACGACTTGAACCCGTAGTCACATGGCAATAACTACCAGTTACGCAAAGAAAATAGAAAATGACAATGTGTTATCAATACCTTTTCCAGCTTAATTTCTCAGCTACTTCTGTTTCTTGCTTTTCAGATTCTTTCTCAATTAATGTCCAATCATCATCTTCACGATCAGAGCCAACAGAGTCCTTCCTCGAGCTGCCATTGAGATCATCTGGTAAAGAATTTTCTGATGCAGCATCCTTTGCATCAGTTGGTTGGACAGTGTAATCCATTCTTCCTTCACACTCCTCTTGCAATAAGTTGCTCTTTTCAGGGTTAGATACCATATTTTGTTCCTCAGCCAATAACTTTTCTTCTGCACCGTCGTCTTTGGTAGAGGTTTCCACATTGTCCTCTTCGAACATCTTGTTTTCCTCTACTTTGCTAGTCAAACATCCCTTGTTGCCCTCCTCAAATACCTTGTTTTCTTCAACTGGTCGTTTAGTACCCACACTACTATCAGTAAGCAACGAAGACGCTATATCACCCTTCTTCTCCAGCAATGACTTCTCTTCTTCGGATGTATGTGACATATAAGATCTATCATCCATCGACTTAATCTTGGCTAACTCAGAAAATGATACTGCATTTGCTGTCTTTTCACCACTGCACGTCCCCAGAGACAACTGCAACAGCTTACGAAAAGTTGGCTGTAGGGCTGCAAAGCTTTCAGATTTCTCAAAATTCCCATGTTGAAGAAGATTAGTTAAAGCATTGTCTACATATGCAACTTCAAACATTATGGAATTTGAAAGAGTCTCCATCTCCATAGTCTCCCCTTTAATACATCCAACAACAAGCGGGCATCGGTTTTCTCCAGACGTCAGCGCAGTATTCACCTGGCACAAAATCTTTTTTAACCAATCTACCCAATGTTCCCCTCCTTTCTTCAGTTGGACAGAAACAGTAAATATTCCATCCATTGTCATACGACTTCCAACTGTATAAAGCCTGGAGAAACTTTCCTTGGTGCAAAGAAATTCTATTCCAGTGTCTCTAAAAACAGCTGTGGTTTCCGGAAACTCATGATCAAGCAACCACACTAAGAAGCTAGAGGATATGGGACGAGACAAAGTTTCAAGTGATCCCACTGATTGAGTACCAATCACCAAAACATCTGCTTTTCCCCATTGATCTTCTTTGAATTTCCTCCAGCTTGAGTAAAATTCTGCCAGTCTTTCATTAAGAAGCTTTACATTCTTTACACCTTCTTCCTCGGGGATCCAGAGTAGCCTATTTTCTCCACCATCTTTCTCACCTTCTCCCGACTTAAACAGCTGATAACCATCTTTATTTCCTTCATTTGACTTGTCGTCCTCTTTAGCATCCAGCCAATTTCCTCCAAGCTTAAACAGCTGATCACCATTTTTGTTACCTTCCTTTGACTTCTCCTCTTGACCATCCAAGCTTTTTGCTCCAAACTTGAAGATTTGATCATAATTTTTGCCTCCTTCCTTTAACTTGTCGCTTTCACCATCCAATCTATTTGCCCCAACCTTAGACATGTGATCACCAGCTTTGTTTCCTTCCATTAACTTGTCGCCGTTACCATCCAATCTATTTGCTCCAAACGTGAACAGTTGATAATCATTTAAACCTCCTTCCTTCGCCTTGTCGCCTTTACCATCCAATCTATTTGCCCCAAACTTAAACAGCTGATCACCAGTTCTGTTTCCTTCCTTTGAATTGTCTTCTTTAGCATCCAACCAACTTCCTCGAAAGTTAAACAGCTGATCACCATGTATGTTTGGTACCCTCAACTTGTCCTGTTTTCCACCAGAGGAAGAATCGGACAGATTAAGATTCTTCATCAACAGCAAAACATTCTCATCAGTTTGGGTAGTTGGTAAACGATTTTCATTCACCCTGCTCATTGATTTACTCGATTCCCCCTTCTCTTTGATTTCAGTTCCCTCACCAAAAAGGACCTCAGTTTTGTCAATACTAGAACCCAAATTGCCCCCCCTTTCCCTCGACCCTTTACGTTCAAATTTCAACCTATTTTCCTTCCTTTTCGAAGCAGATTGATTCCCATCTTCCAAGAAATTCAAAAACACTTGCTCATCATTTTCACTCCACAAATTACTCTCACGCTTATCCCTCAAATCCCTTTTTGTTTTCAAACTTGTTTTTTCCTTGCCAACATTCACCATAGGACTAAAACTACGCATAGGAGGAGTAAATTCAACTGATTTAGACACCTCTTTCTCATTAAAAACTTCAAAATAAAAGTTTGGTTTTTCAGCGGTACTAATCAACTTATCAATACCAAAATTCACAGTAACAGCTTTATACTTTTTAGGTTGTGAATCATTAATAAAACTCCAGAAAAGCTTAGATTTTGGATACTCACCTGCTATATAACCTACAATAAACGGATCCTCAGAAAACATCTTCTTGTTGTGAATTACTCTCTCGTTACATATCGTAGCATCAAACCCCTCATCGTTCTTAGCCTTCAATTGAACAGAAACAGGAATTTTCAACATCAAAGTTGCATAACAACACAAAGAACGAATCTTGGAAAAATTCTTCTGAGTAGAGAAAAAATATATCCCATAGGGAGTGAAAATCGTAGTTGTATCATCAAGTTCTTCACCTATAAGCCATAAGTAGAATTGATTTGACAGAGAATTTGATGAGTTTTCTTCTTGGTTTGAATGGATGACAATAACATCAAAATTTTGCCATAAACCTTGTTTGTGAACACTCAAACTGTGGTAAAAGGCACTAAGCCTTTTCTGGAATAGTTCTTTCATCATTTTTTTTTATTTTTGAGAACTGGGAATTGATGGTTTAAACAAGAAAAGAGTGATCAGTGACTTTTGTTGGTAGTCTTGATCATATCCATATTCATATTCATATAAAGAAGACGACAAATAGGTTTAGAGGTCTTTGTAGAATTCGTCAAAGTCGTGGAAATTTGTGTTATACTAGGAATATTTTTGCAAATTTACATAATATAAGAGTCCATCTATACTTTGTAACTTTCGAGTTGCGGAAAATAAGGGAAAATAAAGGAAAGACAATCCATATTAAATTTCTCAAACCTTTTGTTAAGAGGTAGAGAATATTTAGGAACTAATTATGGTGAATTAAATATTGCAACGGGATTATTTCAAAGGAAAGATTTTTAAATACTATAGATATGTTTGTTTTATGATTTTCTACATAAAATTAATTAGGTATGATCTCAACTTCATTTCAAGTTTATTGACATCATTTGGCTTTCTTGCTTCTTCATTTTTTTTTACCTATAATAATTCGATTGTCAAGAATTTTTCGAAAGATGAGAAGGAATATTTATATTATATTATTTATATTAAAAGCACGAAGACCCTTAGCGAAATGTCGTTCGCCTTTTTTACCCTTAAAAATATATTTTACATCGGATAAAAGAGTAAAATCAAAAAGCTTTCCAAATATTTAGGAATTCTAAATTAACTAAGTTTTTTTCTAAGTAATTTAGTATTTTATATCTTTTCTTAATTAGGATACAAAATATTAAGACAATAAAAGAATCCAAAAACCGTAGGAGGAATTTTTTTCTTTAATTAGTTTCCAACAAGGAGACTGCACGATTTTGTGTAAAATTTCAATTCTTTGTCCTTGTTTAATCATAAAGACTAATTTTACCTCTTTATTTCCCTTTCATATGATTTATTTATTGTTTTTAAAATTTAAATAAAAATTATTTTTTCAGAAGCTTAATTGTTAAATTCGTTTATTTCTCAAAATTTTCTACGACATTAGGTTTTAAGGAAGAGTAATTATTTTTGGACAAAAAGTAATAATTAATTTGTGATAAAAGTTAATTGGAGTAATTTAATTTATAAAAATACCTAAAGTACCTCAATAAAATTTGTGTTACAAAAATTAATACTATTACTAAGAATCTATATTATATTAAAAGCACGAAGGCCCTTAGCGAAATGTCGTTCGCCTTTTTTACCCTTAAAAATATATTTTACATCGGATAAAAGAGTAAAATCAAAAAGCTTTCCAAATATTTAGGAATTCTAAATTAACTAAGTTTTTTTCTAAGTAATTTAGTATCTTATATCTTTTCTTAATTAAGATACAAAATATTAAGACAATAAAAGAATCCAAAAACCGTAGGAGGAATTTTTTTCTTTAATTAATTTCTAACAAGGAGACTGCACGATTTTGTGTAAAATTTCAATTCTTTGTCCTTGTTTTATCATAAAGACTAATTTTACCTCTTTATTTCCCTTTCATATGATTTATTTATTGTTTTTAAAATTTAAATAAAAATTATTTTTTCAAAAGCTTAATTGTTAAATTCGTTTATTTCTCAAAATTTTCTACGACATTAGGTTTTAGGGAAGAGTAATTATTTTTGGAAAAAAGTAATAATTAATTTGTGATAAAAGTTAATTGGAGTAATTTAATTTATAAAAATACCTAAAGTACCTCAATAAAATTTGTGTTACAAAACTTAATATTATTACTAAGAAATTTTGTTGCATAATTTAACTTTAAAAATATGAATTAGTTACGAAATTCATGTTGTAGCTGGTCACTTTTTTTATATTGAACTACATCATTTTTTCATCGCTAATTTATTTTTTTATGTGGTTGACTTATCTAGAATTCATGGTATTTAAACGATTATTTTGATACGAATCTAATATAAAAGAACACTAAACTTTCAAAATCATCTCGGTTGTTTCACGCTTAGCCTTTACTTTTTTTTTTTTTTACTAAATAGGCTCAATATTTGTTATTTTCAAGAGCTAATATTTGAATTTTTTTATTTTTAAGGGCTTATATTTTTATAATTTTATATGCATCGAACAAGGTACACGTGCATTCTATATATTATATAAAAAGCATGAAGGCCCTTAGCGAATGATGTTGTTCTTTTTTACTCTTTGAAAACAAAGTTCACATTGGATATAATTGTAATTTAGATTATCTTCCTAATATTTTGGACATTTCATTAGATTAAAATTTGGTTATTAATTTTACCTTATTGAACTAGGTAGAAGGTCCTAATATTAAATTTTCTTCTTTGTTTGGCCCGTATTGTGCGGTAGTCCTTTAAGATTATCTAACACTATATAGGAACTTGAAGTAACTTTGTATTATAACTCTTTAAATGAAGTTTCAATACAGATAAATTACACACGGTGGTGATCTTAAGATTATGCAAAATTAATAACTATAACATACATGTATGCTATTCTAGGTAATAGAAGAGATGATAGTTGGCAAACAAATATCTTGGGGTGTCAAAACAATTTGCAAGTATTATACATAATATAAATTTGTTAGAGTTAAGTTATATTACTATGAAAATTAATTATAATTATAATTTAATTATTTTTAATATATTCTCTAGGACTTTATAATTTATTGCCTTAGATATTTTTTTCTTATTTGAATTATGTAATATAATTAAATTAGCACATTAGAGTCAGCTATATTTTGTCTATTAAATCCTTCCATTATTCAACTATTACCATCTACATAATTATTATATTTTTTTATTTACGATAAAAGTTTTATAATTTGTAAATAATATTTTATTTAAAAATATACTTCACATTTTAAAAGGCTGTAATTTAAACTTATTTTTTGTTGCTAAAGATTGTAAAATCAACTGAAAAGTTGATTATAGTTACCTTTCTAACATTTAAGACTTATTTTTTGAGTTTTCAGTATTTTAAACACATAAGAAATGGTTAGGCAAGTTCTGATTTCAAGTCTTTGTCCTAATGAAAAGTTGAATCAATCCGAACCACTTTACACACCGAATACTGTCACACCTCCTTTTGGCGCGCCCCCTACCCGGGGGTAGATGCGCGAGGGAGTTTTTCCAATTTAAGTGACAATATTCGAAACGGGATTATTTTATTTATTTCATAGTCGCCACTTGGAATAAATTAAGGTGTCCCAAGTCACCGATTTATTTAAATCCCGAATCGAGGAAAATTACGACTTTTCAAATGAAGTCTGCGGACCAGAAATTCTAAGTAAGGAATTCTGTTGACCCGAGGGAAGGTGTTAGGCACCCCCGGATCCCGTGGTTCTAGCACGGTCGCTTCAATTATTATAAATGGCTAAAAATACCTGATTTTATACATGTTTATAAATTATATGCTCCAATTAAATCTTTTAAACCGCTATATTAATTTGAAACCATGCCAAAAGAAAGACTAATTGCAACATAGACTCGGACTTTTGACACATAGGTGAATATAAAAAAAAAGGTATCCGGATTATTTATTTGAAACTATGCCGATTAAAACCATTGTAAAACTAACCCAAAAAAAATCAATTTACTTAACAGTGTATCCCTTAAAATTATTTCCAATTAAAGAATCATACCAAATGATATATTATTTCCTAGCTTTTTGATTTATGGCCGGAGATTGAATGACAAGATATAAGCTAACGGAAAATTGATCAAAATATGCGAAATAGAAATAATTCACCTTGATCCAATTATTAAAAAGTAAGATTGTTTACTATCCTTAATCCGATGTTAATTAGCGAAAGCAAGACTATGCGATTAAAATCGATCTAACATTGGCATCTAAAACCCGGGCTAACTTATCTTGTCTATTTAAGTACAAATAGATTTCAAGGGAAAATCAAGTGAAGAAATTCAAAAATGATTCAAAATACCTTGCATTAATAATTAACATCAACCAAATTAATACCTTAAACATGCTTAAATTACTTGACTTTAACAAATTACCAATTTAACATATCAAGGGAAATCTCAATCCGTATTGGCTAGTTTTACTTGCATGGATCTAAATATATGCTAACAAAAAATAGAAACTAGTTAAACATAACGAAAACTAAACGATAGTCTAAAAATAAATCAAGATTACAATACAAGCCTAACGGATTTTATTTCGAATTATTCATAACGAAAGTAAGAACTAAATAGACATACATAACGGTGCGCGCTCTTAAACCCTTAATGCCTAACCGTACAATCCTTAACATAACTAACACCCCCCCAATTTAATGGATATCTAACAAAATTATTCATATGATGGCTTCGCGGCGATATTCAAAACATTCTTTCATTTCGTTTTCAGTAAAAGAATAGACAGCCCATAGATGTGTACCTGGAATTTCAAGCAAAAAAAAATGAAAGAGAAAATCAGTAGGCAGCTCCAAACAGAACAAACAGCAACAGGAACAGTAGCTAGCGCAGATTCAGGAATCCAGGAGTAGTAAACCAGAGACCAACAACAAAGCCAAAGGTGATTCGAAACCAAAACAGAGAATCCAGCAAAACAAGAAAAGGCTAAACAGAACAAACTTAGTGAAGAAAAATTGGGGTTGTTTGTGAACGGAAACAACAAAAGGTTTGATTCAAAGTGTTTGTCAAATCTGAAATTAGTGCAAAATCAGTTTCAAAGTGTTTGTCAAATCTGTTTCTTTCAAAGTGTATATGAGGGAGAGACTTTCTTCCAGATTCTAAATGTGTGTAAAATCTGCTTTACTTTCTCTGTGTTTCTATTTTTTCCAATGAATGTATCTCTCTGTCTGTGTGTGTTCACTGTGTGTGTTTTCAGAGAGTATATCACTGTGTGTTCTATGTATACTGCCAGTCTATGTGTCTCTCTATATGAATGTGTTTCCTGAGAGTATTTTCCAGAGAGTGTCCATCCTCTATCTGAATGTGAGTATGTATTTTTATACAAACTGAGAGCCAGCCTTGCCCAACCCCCCCCCTTTTTTTTTATCTGTTTTGAATCAAAAGGGCCATGTTCTTCCCTCTGTGTTTTCCACTTTCCAGCCTAAGAGCAGCCTGCTCTTCTATCACAAACCACTGGCAAAAGCCACTTTTCATTATTAAAACTAAATTGGTATGGGCAAACTGAAATTTTAATCCATTTCCTTTGAATCACACGTTACTTCTGGCTTTTTCCACTACAAAAGGTGCTAAAACAAACTCAAAAACTCCTTCTTAACTAATCTGAGATTCCCAAACTGACAGACCAACTCAAATTTTTAAATCCCAAAACTTAAATCCCTTATTCTAATTCAACACTTTAAACTGGAAAAATGTAAAGAAATCGACTGAAATACGGCCAATACTTGATTAATACTAATAGGAACTATACAGCTATAACCAAACTCAAGTAGCTAAATCAAAACCAAAATCAACCAACAAACACAAACTATCAGATTAATTCAAACAACAATGACCCGCCCGGGATTTCAAACAACAATTTCTACGAGATTAAACGACGACATTCGATTAAACTACTACGACATGTATAATTGATAAACAAATAAATGATAAAACAATGATTCCTATTATCTCGGCCAAAGACAAAAAATACGAAACTAAAACATTCGACGACGCTAAATGAAGCGAATACGTATTCTTCAACATACGCAATCAAATAAACAAAGATAGAAAAGCAATTGACCAAATAAAGGTCTTTGAGGAGAAGAAAGAATGGACGAAAAATTTGAGAAGAATTCAACAACATTAGAATAAACACACAACAATAATAAAAAAAAATAAGCAAATATCCAATTGAAACAAACAAGAAAAGAAAAAGTACCTCAAGAAGATCGAAAGCTGGAACAAGCCGGAATTGGATTTTGACTCGGATCATTGAAGCCAAACAGGCCTTAATCGAGGTGTTCTCGGTTGAGAACACTTAGACTAAGGTCTCTTGGACCTCAATTTTAGGATCAATTCGATTCAAATTAGCCCCTTTTGAAAATTAGGGTTCATGAGGGTGGGATTTGGGGCTTGACTGGTTATGGTCAGATTCGAGACGGGCCAATGGTTGTTTGGGGCGTGAGGGTGGTATGGAGGTGCTAGGGTGAGATTTTGGGCTCGGTTGGATTAAATTTTTGTTTGGCTCGAATCTTCAATCAAATATTCGAGAAACTACAGAATGATTCGAGCCATATGGGTGATGGATTCATGCTCAGGGTGGTTTAGTGGTTCTGGGGTGTTAGTTTGGGTGGCCGGCGACGCCGTGCCGCCGGGTTTTGGGCGTGGTGAAAGGAGGCGGCGGCTAGGGTTTTCACTTGCCTCGTCTCTGATAGAGACGATTGATGGGGGGGGGGGTATTTGGATCGGGGGGCTGGGGTAGAGATTAGGATTATATAGTTGGGGGTAGATTCGATCTAGGCCGTTGGATCAATTACGATTAACGGCTAGGATTAATTAGTTGCAAAGGAACGGTGTCGTTTTGGGTTTAAGTCGGGCCGGTCGAGAAGAGTAATGGATCGGGTCGTTTAATCGGGTAGGGTAGATGGGAAATCAACCGTTGGATTGGCATAGGTTGAACGGGTGAGATGGATTGATCGTGAAACGACGTAGTTTTGCTATTATACTACGCCGTTTTGATGGGGCTGGACAAAGGTCTTTGGACCAGGCAATTGGGCTTGTTATTGGTCAATTTTGGGCTGGCCCAGTCTTTTATTTTCCAAGATTGAATTCCTAAATTAATTTCCAAAAATGTAAAAAATAAAATCCTAATGCAAATTATAAAAATCCCAATTAACTCACAAATACTAATTAATGCTTAACCAAAATTAACACACATAATAAAATAGCAAATTAACAGAAAACACAGAAATTTAACACTAAAAAAAAATGCATAATATTTATTATTCTTTTGTTTTTTAGGATAAATAATTTACTAATTCAAAAAAAAAAAATTAAACTCGAAATTCCAATGTATCCTATTTTGTATTTTTTCATTTATTTAATCAAAACATGCACACATAAACGCGAATAATAAGAGAAAAATAAAACAAAAATCACAAAAATACAAACCATAAAATAGACAATTTTTGTTTTGATTTTGTGGGAGTAATTCATGTTAAGCAAAAATCACGTGCTCACAAATACTATTTGCGCGGAAACCACGAAGAGTTTTCGTGCAAAGATAAATGAGCAAATACGAACGATTTTTTTGCCCGTTTGAATACTCCGTGGAAAGCATTTTGAAAGAGTTTGACCGAGCCTTTGCTTCGGAGGCCTCCTACATATCCTGGGCTAAACAGGAATCAGGTCAATGTAGTTCGGGAAGTTTTGGTAGCTGGGACTACCGTGGACTGACACTTTGCTGTTACTGTTGCTATCGTTGCTGCATGTTGCTGCTTACTGCTTACTGATCTCCTTATTACACCAAAATAAATTAAAGTTGAACTAGCTATGCTATCAAACTACGAGTTACAAGATTCCTATCTATGATTCCCTTGAAAACTTGATCTTGAATCCTAGCTGATTTGCTGTAGACCTCGATCTGAATCTTGATGCTCCACAAGCTGTACGTGCTTGTTTATTTCTGTAACATTGAGTGAAATGGAGTCGGCGGAGCTTGTTACTTCAATCATCTTCTGAGCAATCCGCGCCTTTGTTTACTTCAACGTTTGAAATCTTTTCTTTCGGTTCTTTTCTTCTTTTCTTCACTCTGGATTGATGTCTCATTTGTAGGTTATCTCGATCCTTGCATCCCGAGGTCAAACCTATTTAGACAACAAAACAAACAAACGAACGAAATTTTTCTGCCCCAGTTTTGCTAGGAAAATTTCGTGAGTTAGTTGTGACACAAAAAAAAGCGATTAAAAAGACTCTTTGGTATTGGGTAAGAAAATCACAATTTCACAAATAAACGTTCCACGGCTTTCTGGCCGAGATTTTGAAGAATAGTTTCACGGCTTTCTGGCCGGAATTCAAACAATATCTAACGATTTTGGGCCGTCAGATCCTCGGTTTTTTGGCCGGGGTTAAAGTAAATGGCTCCATAGTTTTCTGACTGGGGATCCTCGATTTTCTGACCGGGGATAAAAAGTTTCACGGCTTTTTGGCCGGAATTCAAACAACATCTAACGGTTTTTTGGCCGTCAGATCCTCGGTTTTTTGGCCGGGGTTAAAGTAAATGGCTCCACAGTTTTCTGACTGGGAGATCCTCGGTTTTCTGACCGGGGATAAAAGTTTCGCGGCTTTCTGGCCGGAATTCAAATAATATCTAACGGTTTTTTGGCCATCAGATCCTCGGTTTTTTGGCCGGGGTAAAAGTAAATGGCTCCGCAGTATTCTGATTGGAGAGATCCTCGGTTTTCTGACCGGGGATAAAAGTTTCACGGCTTTCTGGCCGGAATTCAAACAATATCTAACGGTTTTTTGGCCGTCAGATCCTCGATTTTTTGGCCGGGGTAAAAGTAAATGGCCAGTTTTCTGACTGGGAGATCCTCGGTTTTCTGACCGGGGATAAGAGTTTCACGGCTTTCTGGCCGGAATTCAAACAATATCTAACGGTTTTTTGGCCGTCAGATCCTCGGTTTTTTAGCCGGGGTAAAAGTAAATGGCTCCGCAGTTTTCTGACTGGGAGATCCTCGGTTTTCTGACCGGGGATAAAAGTTTCACAGCTTTCTGGCCGGAATTCAAACAATATCTAACGGTTTTTGGCCGTCGGATCCTCGGTTTTTTGGTCGGGGTAAAAGTAAATGGCTCCGCAGTTTTTTGACTGGGAGATCCTCGGTTTTCTAACCGGGAATGAAAGTTTCACGGCTTTCTGGCCGGAAAGACCCTCGGCTTTTTGGCCGTCAGATCCTTGGTTTTTTGGCCGGGGTAAAAGTAAATGGCTCCGCAGTTTTTTGACTGGGGAGATCCTCGGTTTTTCTGACCGGGGATAAAAGTTTCACGGCTTTCTGGCCGGAAAGACCCTCGGTTTTTCTGACCGGGGTCCAAACATATATTGGACTAATATGATTCGATTCTCTTTTTCGGAGTTTTCATTTTCTTTTCTTTCATTCCTTTTTTTTTTTGGCCTTCTTTTAGGCGTTCTTTTTAAACATCAACAAATGCATAGGATAAATCTCTAAAAGAAACTTACCTTTTTATGTGTTTTCCTTGTTCCAAAGCCATTTCAAAGCTTGCGTATTTCACTTATTTGAGTGGTACCTTCTTCTTGCACAATTAAACAGACCTGCTTTCAACAAAGAACATTTTATCAGTTGAAAAAGTGGTTGGCTTTGCGGCCTTGGTTATCTTCATTGCTTGATCGTTTCCCCATTTCCATTGAGAAGTTTGCTACCAATTGTCTTTGGGGTGACTTCCTTTCGAACTAACCGGGTTCATTCCCGGAATTCCATGGGGATTTTCCGTGTGGGTTCCATCCTTCTGCCTTATTCCGTCTCTTCTAAGACCTTAACCTTTGATTTCCGTTTCCTTTCTAAACTCTTTTTCTTTGGAAACAATCGATCATTACGATCCAATCGTGGATTGTAACAATACACCACTGAGGCTGTTTTTTTTTTCTTCTTTACCAGGCGGAGTCCTGTAAAACCGGTCCTGTCACCTTCCTTTGTAATAGTTTCAGAATTAAAATTAAACCGAAAGGGATTCAAAGAAGAAGAATGAATCAAAGAATGGAAAAACGTATCAAAGATAGAGGAGTCCCTTTCGAGGGAGAAAAGAAGGACTTATCTGAGGTATATGCTGACTTTAACCAACATGACATGCTCCTTGGATTAGATGCTTGATCGTCACAAAACTCCCATTTTCTTATGAACCAAAACGGGTCTACATTTCCGAGTTAAGGAGCCGTGCCAGGACCTCTCGTGGTGAAACAAACTTTTCGGTTGATAGCGCCCTTTTGCGGGTTTTCGCCAATCGACCTCTCTCATTTCTCTTCTTACCATCGCCAGATAGCACTCTTTGCGAGTTTTTACCAACAGGCTCTCTTATTTTGTATTCTTTACCTCCATCGTCTTATGGTGCCCGAAGGTTTTCACCAATAAGACTCTCTTATTTTATTTCTTTTCATTCCAAGAACTTCGGATCGCAACAATGATGTTTTCACAACTTCCAATCGATCTTGAAGGACTTGTACTCGGTTTGGGTAACAAGAATTGTAGACAAAATTACAACTTTGGAATCATCTTGACGGATCTTAAACAGAATCAACAATATCATCTGCCCCAGTTTCATTTTTTGGGGAAACTGGGATTTTTGGTTTGGTGTGACTGAACCTCAAGGAGAGGTTGCCTACGTATCCTTTCGGAATCAAGTCAGAACGTAGTTCAGGAACTTTGTTTTGTTTTGTTTTGTTTTGTTTTGTTTTTTTTTTTTTTTTTTTTGGATTCCAAAGAGGGTAGTCAAAGAAAGGTAACCGACTCAAAGGGTTTACAAAAATGGTTGGTAGTGTTTGGGTAGCGGGAATAAAAGCCTTCAATCATTTCGACTTGTGAGGACCTCATTGAAGCAAGTTCAGACATAATACCTTTTCACAGCATCCGCATTCACAGCAGTTTCAGGATCTTTTCCTTCCATGTCTCCCAAGTATAATGCCCCTCTTGGCAGTATCTTCCTGATGATGTATGGTCCTTTCCAATTAGGAGCGAATTTTCCTTTCGCTTCCTCATGATGTGGAAGAATGCGTCTTAAAACCAACTGACCTACTTCGAAATTTCTCGGTCGTACTTTCTTGTTGTAAGCACGAGCCATTCTCTGTTGGTACAGTTGTCCATGACAGACCGCAACCATTCGCTTTTCATCGATCAAAGTTAATTGTTCCAAACGAGTCTTAACCCACTCGCTATCTTCAATCTCTGCTTCAACAATTGTACGAAGTGAAGGAATTTCTACCTCTGCCGGTATCACAGCTTCGGTTCCATAGACTAGCAGGTATGGAGTTGCTCCCACCGATGTGCGTACGGTAGTACGGTATCCCAGTAAAGCGAACGGTAATTGTTCATGCCATTGTCTAGAACTTTGGATTGTCTTTCTCAAAATCTTCTTAATGTTTTTGTTTCCTGCTTCCACGGCACCATTGGCTTTGGGCCGATAAGGGGTGGAGTTCCTATGCGTTATTTTGAATTGCTCGCATATTTCTTCCATCAAATGACTGTTCAAATTCGCAGCATTGTCCGTGATGATAGTTGCGGGTATACCAAAACGACAGATAAGATTTGAGTGTACAAAATCCACCACCGCTTTCTTGGTGACTGATTTGAGAGTGACGGCTTCGACCCATTTTGTGAAGTAATCGATAGCCACTAGTATGAATCGGTGTCCATTCGAAGCTTTCGACTCAATCGGGCCGATGACATCCATTCCCCAAGCGACAAATGGCCACGGCGCTGACATAGGATCCAGCTCAGTTGGAGGTGCATGAATCAGATCTCCATGTACCTGACATTGATGGCATTTTCGGACAAAACCGAAACAATCTTTCTCCATGGTCATCCAATAATAACCTGCTCGAAGGATTTTCTTGGCTAAGACATACCCATTCATATGAGGCCCGCATACTCCTGCATGTACTTCGTGCATGATTCTTCTTGCTTCTTCGGCATCAACACACCTTAAAAGGTTAAGATCTGGGGTTCTTTTGTACATGACCTCGCCGCTCAAAAAGAAACCACCTGCATGTCTCCTAATGGTCCTCTTTTGATCTCCAGTAGCATGTTCTGGGTATTCTTGCGTTTTCAGAAATCTCCTGATATCGTAATACCATGGCTTGACGCTCGGTCCTTCTTCGATTGCATTGCAATAACCGTGGCTTTCTCTGATTTGAATTTCCAAGGGATTGACATGGGCGTTGCCCGGATAAGGTAGCATTGAAGCTAAAGTGGCAAGTGCATCGGCTAGTTCATTGTGACATCGTGGGATATACCTGAACTCTATCGATGCAAATCGCTTGCCAAGAATATTCACGTGCTGTCGGTAAGGGAGGAGTTTAACGTCTCGAGTTTCCCATTCACCTTGAGATTGTTTGATCAACAAATCTTCGACGCCCTGATCAATTGCCATGTTCATGCCCATGATACAAGCTTCATACTCAGCCGTATTGTTCGTGCAGAAGAAACGGAGCCTAGCCGTGGCCGGATAATGCTGACCAGCAGGGGAGATCAAGATTGCCCCAATCCCTACACCTTTAG
Organism: Nicotiana noctiflora; assembly: GCA_032618575.1. Taxonomy (NCBI): domain Eukaryota; kingdom Viridiplantae; phylum Streptophyta; class Magnoliopsida; order Solanales; family Solanaceae; genus Nicotiana; species Nicotiana noctiflora. The sequence goes on along the minus strand of JASVEL010012017.1, from coordinate 68,383 downwards.
CGTTTACCGCCCCATCGAAAAACATTTTCCAAGCATGACTGTCTTCCGAAACAACTTATGTCGTATTTACCTCTTCATCAGGAAAGTAGGTATTCAATGGTTTATACTCTTCGTCGATCGGGTTCTCGGCCAAATGGTCTGCCAATGCTTGGGCCTTCATTGCCGTGCGAGTGACATAGACTATGTCAAACTCAGTGAGTAGGATTTGCCACTTCGCCAATCTTCCGGTGGGCATCGGTTTCTGGAATATGTACTTTAAAGGATCCAACCGAGTAATGAGGTGAGTCGTATGGGCTTGGAGGTAGTGTCTCAATTTCCGAGCGACCCAAGTTAAAGCACAACACGTTCTTTCCAGCAAAGTGTACTTGACCTCATAACTGGTGAATTTCTTGCTCAGGTAGTAAATCGCATGCTCTTTCTTCTCTGCCGCATCACGTTGTCCGAGAACACAACCAAAAGAGTTTTCCAAGACTGTTAAATACAAGAAAAGAGGTCTCCCCGGCTCTGGCGGGACTAAGACTGGAGGGTTTGACAAATATTCTTTGATCTTGTCAAAAGCTTCTTGGCATTCGATTGTCCATTTGATTGCAGCGTCTTTCTTCAACAACTTGAATATGGGTTCACATGTGGAAGTCAATTGAGCGATGAACCTACTGATGTAGTTCAGTCGGCCTAGAAGACTCATTACATCTTTCTTTGTTCTGGGGGGAGGTAAATCCCGGATGGATTTTATCTTTGTGGGATCTAATTCAATACCTCTTCTACTGACTATGAAACCCAAAAGTTTACCTGACGGGACTCCAAAAGCGCATTTGGCCGGATTCAGTTTCAAATCGTATTTCCGCAACCTCTCAAAGAATTTCCTCAAGTCTCGCACATGATCGCCTTGAGTTCTGGATTTGATGATCACATTGTCCACGTACACCTCTATTTCCTGATGCATCATGTCATGGAAAATGGCAGTCATAGCTCTCATGTACGTCGCTCCTGCATTTTTCAAGCCGAACGGCATGACTCTGTAACAGTAAGTCCCCCAAGGTGTGGTAAAAGCGGTCTTCTCGGCGTCCTCTTCATCCATCAACACTTGATGATATCCCGCATAACAATCCACAAATGACTGTATCTCATGTTTGGCACAGTTATCAACAAGGATGTGGATGTTCGGTAAAGGAAAGTTATCTTTAGGACTCGCCTTATTCAAATCTCGGTAGTCAACACATACTCGAGTTTTTCCGTCTTTCTTTGGCACGGGCACAACATTAGCCAACCACGTGGTGTATTGTACCACTCGGATTACCCCCGTTTTCAACTGCTTAGTGATTTCTTCTTTGATTTTATCACTGATGTCAGTCTTGAACTTTCTTTGCTTCTGTTGCACTGGGCGACAGTCGGGGTAGATTGGTAATTTGTGCACCACTAGATCAGCTCCTAATCCTGGCATATCATCGTAAGACCAAGCAAACACGCCTTTAAATTCAAACAGGAGTTGGGTTATTGCATCTCGTGTTTTCTCATCTGTGTGGATGCTTATCTTGGTCTCTCGGACCTCTTCATCGGTTCCCAAATTAACCGGTTCGGTGTCATTCAAGTTTGGCTTAGGTTTATTCTCGAAATGTTCCAATTCTCGATTTATTTCCCTAAAAGCCTCGTCTTCATCGTATTCCGGTTCTTGGTTCATTATTTCCAGATTAGGTGGCGTGTTCGGATTTGAGCATGAGTTCCGCAAGCATGTCATGTTATTTAAAGCCGCATTATTAGGATTGAAAAGGAAGAATAAATAACAAAATTAGAAAGAGTGCAAAAGTAAGGAAATATTTATTTTATTTTCTTGGAATTTTCTGAAAACAAACAAAATTACATTGGGGAAACAAAAAAATACAAGAAAACAAAGAAAAACATCCAAGCTACATCCCGAAGTAACTTGTGATGAAGGAAAAACGACAGGACAAATCTACCAGAACTCCCGCCTGATTGGGAAGGGTGTGGCTTTCCAATTTTGCAATTTAGCTTCAGGGCCCACATACAGCACCTCAGCGGTGCTTGTTCCTTCTCCCGATTGGCCCATATTAACATCATAGAGCATTTGCCTCATGGCCCCACATATGTCTTCAATTTCCTCCGCTGTAAAGACCTCGTCTTCTTCTTCTTCACTGTACCTTGGTCGGACAAAAGTTTGGTACAGATGTGGCAATGGTTGCGGCAGAACCCATCCTTTCTCCTTTCTCTTGTTGGCCCATCTTTCATCTTCAGGGGTTGGTCGAAAGCCCACTCCGAAAAACTTTTCAGCTACAGGTAAAGTTATCGGCTTCGGCACTCCTTGTAAGGACTTTCCCAAACCTTTTCCTGGCTGGAAGCCATGTTTAATCATTTCTTTCGCCACCATGATGGAGGCATTAGACAAAAAAGGTTGGGGGAGAGGGTTCCCTTCTTCGTGTTGATCCGCCAACACAATCTCGAAAGCTTGATAGACAATGTTTTCGCTTCCCGCTTCCGCTTCCAAGCAAGGGATGGATGGATCTCGATAAATTGATTGCTCATCTTCCCCGTGGACCACGATCTCTTGTCCCTTGTGCTCAAATTTCAACATCCGATGGAGGGTAGAGGGCACAGCTCCGGCCGCATGAATCCATGGTCTCCCTAGAAGAAAATTGTAAGAAGTGTCCATATCCAAAACTTGGAATGTCACTTCGAAGTCCACCGGGCCGATGGTCATAATTACATCAATCTCTCCGACGGTATCTCTTTTTACACCGTCAAAAGCTCGTACACATATATTGTTAGGCCGAATCCTTTCAACTCCGATTCCTATGCGGCCTAAAGTGGAAAGCGGGCATATGTCTACCCCCGAACCCCCATCAACCATGACCCTCTTCATATAGTAGCCTTCGCTTTTGACAGTCAAATGCAAAGCTTTGTTGTGGGCGGCACCCTCCAAAGGCAAATCAGCTTTACTGAAGGAAATCTGATTGATCGCGAAGAATCTTTCTGTCATTCTTTCAAGTTGTTCGGATGAAGTCTCAATAGGCACGTATGCCTCATTCAAAGCTTTTAGCAAAACCTTTTGATGTTCGGTAGACTTCATTAGAAGGGACAACATCGACACCTGCTCTGGGCATTTACGCAGTTGGTCTATCACCTCATAATCAGCCATTTGCATCTTTTGAAAAAAGACTTCTGCCTCTTCAGCACTTACAGGTTTCTTTGACGGGAAACGCCTTTGTGTGGCGTTATTTACCTCCTGTGTGTTTAAGTACTTCTGTCCTAGGACACTCTCGGATGAATTTCCCACAATCTCTTTCCCTTTGCGCGTAACAAGTGTTCGTTGGTAGCTCCGGGGTACTGCGGATGGATCTGTCATTGGTTTTTGTTGCACGCGTGCAATAACCACAGGTTCATCCTGGTTTTCGGGCCACATAAGTTCCCTTTGGTACATACATTGATGTTTCTCTCTTTAAATGGAACTTCTTGGGGGCACCTATGGACAATGGTTTTTCCACTCTACCTCGTGGGAGGTAAAGGACTCCGCCCTTCCGAGACGATGCTTTCAATTCAATCGTCTTTTCGGATTTGGTTTCAAGAGCTTCAACCTTTTTCCCCATTTTCTCTTGTTTCGGGGTAGCCTCAGGACGCTTCTCTATGTTGGCGATGGCGATTATCGCTTTCAAAGCTGGGTCAAATTCTTTGTCATCACAAATCATCCCAATCACCGGTCCGTTGTTGTGGGCTGGTAATGGGTTGTTTGTCACATTTTGTCACGACCCTAGTTCACCAATCGTGAACATGTCGTGACGGCACCCAGTCCCCACGACTAGGTAAGCCTAACACTTTGCGGAATGTACAAGTTTATGAACTTTAAACAAGAAATAGCGGAAAATGATATAAATAGGAATGTAATCCGTGCCGCTTGGCACATACACTCGTCAACACACTGCATAAAAATACCACCAAGACCCGGAATCCCACGGTAACACAGACTAAAAGAAATACAACTGTGGCTCTATGTGTAAAGAGTATCTAAAACAACGAAATGAAGGAAAACATCTACTAGAACTATCAGGAATAGAAGGAGGGCCTCCGGATCCGCGGACGTAGCCGATCATACCTCGAGGTCTCCAAGTGTGCTGCTGATATCACCTAGTATGGGCCTGTCCTGATGTACCTGGATCTGCACAACAAAAGTGTGCAGAAGAGTAGCATGAGTACACCACGGCGGTACTCAGGTAAGTGCCAAGCCTAACCTCGATGGAGTAGTGACGAGGAAGGTCAGGGCCCTACTGAGAGAACAATAATATAATGATGATAACAATAATAAGCAGTTTAAATAATTATGAATCTGAATGACGACAGTAAAGTGATTTCTGCAACCGTCTACAATGTAAGCTAGCAGCAAGTAAATAACTAAATAAAAACTCAATAAGCAAGTCCAGGACCTGTGGGAATCGAACCCACAGTCCCATACAGTACCTCCGGGTCTCCGGGAATCGAACCCGCAGCCCATATCTCAATAAATAATCAATAACTCGGGATCTCCGGAATCGAACCCGCAGTCCCTACCAATAACTCAGGATCTCGGGAATCGAACCCGTAGTCCCTACCAATAACTCAGGATCTCGGGAATCGAACCCGTAGTCCCTACCAATAACTCAGGATCTCGGGAATCGAACCCGTAGTCCCTACCAATATCACGCCGGGTCTCTGGGAATCGAACCCACAGCCCTGGGTCTCCGGGAATCGAACCCGCAGTCCACAAACAATATCACTCCGGGTCTCTGGGAATCGAACCCACAGCCCTGGGATCTCCGGGAATTGAACCCGCAGTCCACAAACAATATCACTCCGGGTCTCTGGGAATCGAACCCACAGCCCTGGGATCTCCGGGAATTGAACCCGCAATCCACAAACACATCAAATAAAGAAAACACACAGAGAGAATATAATATGTTAAATTACAACTTCATCAAAATTAGTGCCAACAATTTATCAAGAGTTCAAGTAAATCAACTAGGCAATTAAACATGTTGAATCCTAGCTAATCATGCTTTTCTAAGTAATACCTGGTAATGGTAACGCTTTTATCAGCTAAGAGCAGGAATATCACTAATCGGACAATTCAAGTAAAGTGTGTGTTACAACAACCAGCGCATGTACACGCCCGTCACCTCGCGTACAAGGCATTTAAACTATCACATAATATCCTAGGGGTGAAAGTTCCCCCACACGAGGTTAGACAAGCCACTTACCTCGATTTCGGTACAAAACCGCTAAGAGACAACTCTCTCTTTCCATGAATGTCGGCCTCCACAGGTCCCAATCTATCCAAAATCATAAGTAATACATCATAATATGCTAATGGGACATAACCCAATCGATAGAACTCGAAAAATACTCAAAATCACGAAATTCGCAAAACCCGAGCCCGGGGCCCACGTCACGAAAAATTCTGAAATTCAGATTTTCGGAATCCTCGTCTCGCCACGAGTCCGTACATACCAAGAACTCCCAATTCGGACCACAAATGGTCCTTCAAATCCCAAATTTAAGGTTTTTGCTCCAAGCCCTATTTTCTTGATTTTTAGCTATAAATTCATGAATTCCATGGATGATTCTTGTATAAAAACATGTATTTAACTCATAAAACTTACCTCCAATGATTCCCCGTCGAAATCCCTTCAATTCCCGTCCAAAAGCTCTCAAGAATGACCAAAAATGGTGGAAAATGAGTTGGTTTCGCGATTGAAATGTTTTTAACATTCTGTCAGGGTACTGTAGCTAACACTATGCGATCGCATTAGAGCATTGCGATCGCATAGAACAAATTTGCCGGGCACAGTAGCTAAGCCTATGCGATTGCATAGAACAAAATCCTGGTACTGTAGCTAACACTATGCGATCGCATCAGAGCATTGCGATCGCATAGAACAAAATCCTGGGTACTGTAGCTAACACTATGCGATCGCATCAGAGCATTGCGATCGCATAGAACAAAATTTCTCTGCAATTTTTTCTGCTGCATTTTTCAACTCAAAAATTCCCGTTAGCCATCCGAAATCACCCCGAGGCCCCCGGGACCTCAATCAAAAATACCAATACATCCTATAACGTTATTCAAACTTGTTCCAATCATAAAAACATGTCCTTAAACACGGAAAACATCGAATTATAGCGGATTCAAGCCTAAGTTTTCATCTAAACTTTCGAAATCAACATTCAATCACAAACCCGACCAAACGACATCCGAATGACCTGAAAATTTGCAGACATATCCAAAATCACATAACGAAGCTACAGAAATTATCGGAATTCCATTCCGACCCCCGGATCAAAATCTCACCTATCGTTCGGATTCGCCAAAAATACTAACCTTGCCAATTCAAGCTTAATTCTACACCGGTCATCACAAAAATATTCCGGACACACTCCTAAGTCCCAAATCACCTAACGAAGCTATCCGAACCATAAGATTTGCATTTTGAGTCCGATATCAAAATTTCCACTTCCGGTCAAATTTTCTCAAAAACCTTCAATTTTCTATCTTTCGCCAAACGACTCCAAAATGACCCACGGACCTCCGAATTCACTTCCGATCGCGCTCCCAAATCCAGAATAACCATATGGAGCTACTCCCAGGTCTCGGAATCCCAAACGGACATTAATAACACTAAAATGCATTTTAAGCCAAATTGATGCAATTTCTTCTAAAATGCTATCTTCCATAATATGCGCCAAAACGCTCCCAGGTTATCCAAAACCCGATCCAGGCATACGCCCAAGTCCGAAATCATCATATGAACCTGTTGGAACCTTCAAATCTAAATTCCGAGGTCGTATACTCAAAATTCCAATCCTAGTTCATTTCTTCAGTTTTAAGCTTTGGAAATAAGAATTTTCATTTAAATTTGACTCCAAACTTCTTGAATTTTAATTCTGACCATACACACAAGTCAATATACTTGAGATGAAGTTTCTCATGGTCACAAATCATCCTAATCACCGGTCCGTTGTTGTGGGCTGGTAATGGGTTGTTTGTCACATTTGGGATGTCTTCATCTGCGAAGACGATCCTCCCTTGATTGATCAATTCTTGCACTGCCTTCTTTAACGTCCAACAATTGTCAGTACTGTGTCCTTCAACACCTGAATGATATGTACAGTATATCCCCCTCTGGTAGGCAGGAGAGTCTGGATTCTGCCTGTTCTGCGGAACAGGCTGCAATAGGTTTTCTTGCCTGAGTTTTGGGAAAAGAGTGGAATACGGCTCCCCAATCGGTGTAAAGCTCATTTTGGGTTGCTCACGGTGGCGAGCGTTATTTGTCCGTGGATTATACTGGTTTGGGTAAGGAGGTTGGTTTCTCTGGAATGGAGGTGGATTTCTGTTGGCTGGTGGCTGCGGCCGTGCCAAAGGTTGAATGTTCATGACTGCGTAGGGTGGAGGCGGAGGAGCATAAGCCATGCTGTGATGTGGATAGTAATGTTGGGGGGCCCTGTCGGAGAATACCTGCCTTGAGGTTCGATATCTCCTGTCTTCTACTGCTGCCATAGCAGATTCTTCTTTCTTCTTGCTTCGGGGCATCCCTCCAGACCCGCCTTGAATGGCTTGGGAAGTTGACCGAATGGCCGCTTGGCTCAAAATTCGCCCTGTTGTCAAGCCATTTTCTACCATTTCTCCGATCTTGATAGCTTCGGCGAAAGGTTTTCCCATCGCCGACATCATATTTTGAAAGTAATCCGGCTCTTGAGCTTGGAGAAAAGTCGTGACCATTTCAATTTCGTCCATGGGGGGTTTCACCCTGGACGCTTGCTCTCGCCACTTGATGGCATATTCTCTGAAGCTTTCTGAGGGCTTCTTTTTTAAGTTCGATAGAGAATTCCCGTCCGGCGCAATATCGATGTTGTATTGGAATTGTTTTACAAAATCTCTGGCCAGATCATCCCAGATGTGCCATCGAGATATGTCTTGATCCATATACCATTCGGATGCTATTCCGACCAAACTTTCTCCGAAGTACGCCATCAACAATTCTTCCTTGCCGCCGGCACCCCTCAATTGATTGCAGTATTTCTTCAAATGAGCGATGGGGTCGCCGTGTCCGTCGTACTTTTCGAACTTTGGTGTCTTAAAACCTGATGGCAAATGGACGTGCGGGAACATGCACAGATCGGCGTAAGATACACTCTTCTGTCCACTCAGACCTTGCATGTTCTTCAAGCTTTGTTCCAAACTCCTCATTCTTTTTGCCATCTCATCCTGCTCGGGGGTCTTTGGATTTTGGCTCGGTAGAAACTCATATCGAGGCGGCTGAGAATATGTGTTGGCTGCAACCTGGGTATGGTCCCGTGTAAGCAGTGGTGCTGGGAATGTAAAGGATGAGGAGTCGAAGAAAGGAGCATGTGCGGTGGGGTGCGTTGTGATTGGAACTGGCAACTCAACCGATGTTCTTGCAGATGTATCATGTGGTGTCACCCGAGGATGGGATGTGGAGGGTGATTCAGAGAGGTTTGTAGCATTGGAATACCCGAACAGAGTAGGCGGGTAATTGATGGGGGTATTTGAAATACCGCTCGACCTGAGAAGAATTTCAGGGAACCCAGGGACCAGACTCGGGGGCTCTTTCCCGTTGTTCCAATCGTCCAACATCTCGAGCATGCGGCAACGCAACATTCTATTCTCTTCCAAAGCTGCTGACTCAGTAGCCGGGATGGTTGCCAATGAGCTTTCCTCTGAAACGGGGATGGTTGCTAAAGGCATTTCTGAAGACATGTCGGCACCTTTTTTTGATCTAGTGAAATAGGAATGAGTACTCTCAGGCTGCCGAACTTTTCCTTTGGACCTTGTGAAGTACGAATGTGGTGCCGGATTACCGCAAAGTCAACCACTTTTACTAAAACCTGGATTTCAGCAAACAAACGGTTAGTCTGAAACAACATAACAGATAAGTAATCTCACGTTGGGTGTGATGCACTTATACAGGTGATAATGTTGCTACATGTATTCGTTTGCGATGCGTCATTCTAGTTTGCATTTTCTTTCGCTTTCATCCCTCATCGATCTTCTTTTTCTCTTGACTTCTTTCCCCCCCCCTTTTTTTTTTTATTATTTTTATTTTTATTTATTTATTTCTTAGTGATGGTCGAATCTTATGTGGATTGCCTACGTATCATGTCCCCGCATGAATCAGACCGGGCGTAGTTCGGAAAACAATAGACATAAGATGAAATATGCATGAATTTTATTTCAACAAACTTGAAACACTTGCAAAATGACAACAATGGAGAAAAACTTGTAAAAGGACAAACAGACTCTAAAACAAAAGACTCTCCTAAGCATGTTCCAACGCCTCGAATCTTTGCGCCCGGGGGGGCGTTGTTTGGCCTTGCTGCAGTTCTTGGTGTAAGATCTTTCTGTATACTCCCCAATTCCGCCATGACTTGGTGGACACATTCCATGATTGAAGAGAAGAGGGCAGGCCGAGGTGTTTGTTCGCAAGTCAAACACTTCATAGTGATGTAGTGCCCGATTTCATTGATCCGGGTCCTGATCATGTCTTTTTCTCTGAGCAGCTGCCCTATGTGTCGGTTCTTCGCCCCTAAGACTCGAGAGTTGCCGGAGACATGGTCCAAGAGCCTATCTATTTGTCTTTCCATCTGTGCCATCAAGTTGTGACAACGGTCTCTATCTGCTTTAGCATCCTGGACTTGCCTGAGAGTTCGCTCTCTAAGAGTGGCATTTGCTTTTCTCCAATCAACGATGATCGCATCATAGTCTTTCTCTACTTGTTGTAGACGGAGTGCTTCTTGGTGGGCCGCTCTCTTCCATTTTGTCCGGATTGCAACCAAAGCCGCTTTTGCCTTCTCCAAGTCTTCTTGGTGTTCAAAGGCTTTCCTTTCCAAATCGTTTATCAGCATCTGATCACTCCGACTCCTCCTTGACCTTTTTGCGGCCAATTGCATCTCTTGAATTTGAGTTTGGAGTGCTTCTCTTTCTTGCTCCCAACCGGCCCTTTCCCGATCGAAGTCAGCCCGTTGTATGTCCATGGCCGCTTCCAGGATTCCTTTGTCTTCTTTTAAAGTGTTGATGCAAGATTGGAAATTTTGTGCTGTCTCATGCTCAGCCTCTCTAACTCTGGCTTCTATTTCTCTCTCCCAATCGACAGCATACTTCACTGACCTTTCTGACCTTTGCTCTTGTATGGGTTGGTTGTGGAACCATTCAAGATAAGCGAGACTCACTTCTCCCCGTTCCCGATCGGCAACCATCTCGTTGATGTCGGAGAGTCGACTACCGAACCATACCTTCTGTGCATAAGTCTCCCTCGGGGTCTCTTCCGTCACAAATTCCCATACAAATGATCGCATATCCTCAATCGGGGCCCTTTTCTGTTCTCTTCCCAACTGCCGCATGACACGTAGCGGGGCATATGGTTGGAAACCCCTGAAACCCATTAGTATGTAGAATGGGCGGTATGTCGACATATGCATGATTTTCGCGGAAGGGAACCAATAATAATTCCAGGTAAGTTGATCTGCTCTCAAAGAGTTGAGAAGTTCTTGCCAAGTCCTCAAGTCTTCTGGAAGGTTACAACGAGCGGCTCTGTTTGTATGACAGCGAATATAATTCAGCCAATCTGCTTTGAAGTTTATCACAATCGGGTGATGATAGAGATGTTCTATAAACCACATTTGTAATAAGATATTGCAGCCTTCAAAATAATCTTGTCCTTCTTGGCACCGAGTTAAGGCCCGAAAGATGTCTCCTAGTATCATCGGAAGAACAGTGTGTTCCTCGTTGCTCTGTAGATATGAGACCACTGCAGCTAAACGGATTCTGATGCGTCCGCCACGTTCGGGAAAAACCATGGTTCCCAAAAAGCGATCATAAAAGCATAGATTCTTAAATCTCCCCAGGCGTCATAATTTAGCTGGTTAACAAATTCAACGTTTGAGAATTTCTCAAACCCTTCCTTATCACCAAATCTGTCGTAGAGATAATCTAATGGCACCCAACCGTTCTCCAGACAATCGAGGGGAACCCGCCGGAGACATAGCTTTTTCAAGAAGTTATTCACACTCATCTGCCTAGGAGCTGCAGGTCTCATCTTGTGCAAATCTCTTCCGAGCCCTGTGAGTCCGCCCAATTCTTCCAAAGTGGGTGTCATTTCACAATCCCGAAATCTGAACACATTGCTTGTTGAGTCCCAAAAACTCACTAAAGCTCTGATCACATTTTTATCCGGTTTTATCATCATGATGTCCGGAAGAAACTTGAGGTGCTTGTGAACGTGATTTCTTTCCCAAGCTGAAAAACTAGTCCACCATTTACGGAGCCGATCTGGGGTTTTGTCCTGGACCATGAACATAGGTGGCATTTCTTCTCTCACCCTTTTCTGGCCGATTCGTTGCGAGGAAGTCATGCTGATCCTAGAAAAGATAAAAAATGGATTTAAGATTTTTTTTTTTTTTTTTTTTAAAATTTTTTTTTTTAATTATATATATAAAAAAATGAATCTTGTTAACACGGCCTTTCAGCACTTGAAGAAGATTTGAAGGTTGTATAACAGGATACCAATGTGATGTCTATATTCCGTTTTGCGAAATTAGTCCTCCGGCGCCCCTTTTGAGGCGTTTGGCTATTTTTGCAAAATTTCCTAACCCTCGACTAAGAACAAAAATCCTAATTCTAATATTTTTTTTTATTGTTTTTTCTTAAAAAAATCAGTATTAGTTGAGCCCGATATGGGTTGCCTACGTATCTCATGTTAGGTGAGAATCAAACTTGCGTAGTTCGAAAATAAAAGAACTAAATCATTTTAAGAAAAGAAAACAAACTATTTTTAAACAGCATTTCTAAAACAAATTATTTTCAAATGAACTAGGAAAATTTATTTGGAAATTTATTTTCAAAGAAACCAAACTATTTTTGTAAAATTAAAAAAAAAAAATTTGCATTTTTCAGAATTTATTTTTAAAGAACTAACTATTTTCGTAAAATTAAGAAAATTTATTTGAAAATTTTTTTTTCAGAACTTATTATCAAAGAACTAACTATTTTCATAAAATTAAGAAAATTTAGTTTGGAATTATTTTTTTTTTTTTTTATATTTTTTCAGAATTTATTTTCAAAGAACTAACTATTTTCATAAAATTATTTTAACTATATACCCTGACGTTTTCCACTTCTTCCTCTTTTTAACAAACCGGTCGGCATGTAAGATCGAAACAAATAAATGCACACAAAAAGATGCAACAAGTTGGTCTTTTTTGTTTCAGGTACACCTGTCCTAGACAGGCCCAACCCCTGTGTTGAGACTCCTAAGTCAAATATGCACATGATGCAAATAAACGTTCCTATCGGGGATCCGGCATAAGGTCTTGTTATTCTAAGTCATCATCCTGTTGGAAAAGTGTCTAGACTGGCTTTAACTCGAGCGGACAACTCGAGCCGAAGAGTGTCAGTGCACCGGTAGCATGGCTTTCCGGCTTAATTGACAAAACTCTCCGCCTAAACATGTGTGACTACAAAATCCTTCACCGGGTGCCAAGCACCACAGCTATCTTTAGAAAAACGGGCTATGTCCAACAAATGCCCGGTATTGTATTTCAGAAGACTCCGAAAAGAGAAAAAATGGGTATCGGCACAATTTATATACAGTTCACGAAATATCAAAGCGGTAAAGCAATATTTAGCATATAAAATATAAACATGTAATAAAATCAGATAATAAATAAGCCAAATAAAATAATTATTCAAAGCTCGAATTCTTAAACCCTGAACCGGTAGTCCTGGGTTTGTGTCCCCAGCAGAGTCGCCAGAGCTATCACACCTCCTTTTAGCGCGCCCCCTATCCGGGGGTAGATGCGCGAGGGAGTTTTTCCAATTTAAGTGACAATATTCGAAACGGGATTATTTTATTTATTTCAGAGTCGCCACTTGGAATAAATTAAGGTGTCCCAAGTCACCGATTTATTTAAATCCCGAATCGAGGAAATTTCGACTTTCCAAATGAAGTCTGCGAACCAGAAATTCTAAGTAAGGAATTTTGTTGACCCGAGGGAAGGTGTTAGGCACCCCCGGATCCCGTGGTTCTAGCACGGTCGCTTCAATTATTATAAATGGCTAAAAATACCTGATTTTATACATGTTTATAAATTATATGCTCCAATTAAATCTTTTAAACCGCTATATTAATTTGAAACCATGCCAAAAGAAAGACTAATTGCAACATAGACTCGGACTTTTGACACATAGGTGAATATAAAAAAAAAGGTATCCGGATTATTTATTTGAAACTATGCCGATTAAAACCATTGTAAAACTAACCCAAAAAAAATCAATTTACTTAACAGTGTATCCCTTAAAATTATTTCCAATTAAAGAATCATACCAAATGATATATTATTTCCTAGCTTTTTGATTTATGGCCGGAGATTGAATGACAAGATATAAGCTAACGGAAAATTGATCAAAATATGCGAAATAGAAATAATTCACCTTGATCCAATTATTAAAAAGTAAGATTGTTTACTATCCTTAATCCGATGTTAATTAGCGAAAGCAAGACTATGCGATTAAAATCGATCTAACATTGGCATCTAAAACCCGGGCTAACTTATCTTGTCTACTTAAGTACAAATAGATTTCAAGGGAAAATCAAGTGAAGAAATTCAAAAATGATTCAAAATACCTTGCATTAATAATTAACATCAACCAAATTAATACCTTAAACATGCTTAAATTACTTGACTTTAACAAATTACCAATTTAACATATCAAGGGAAATCTCAATCCGTATTGGCTAGTTTTACTTGCATGGATCTAAATATATGCTAACAAAAAATAGAAACTAGTTAAACATAACGAAAACTAAACGATAGTCTAAAAATAAATCAAGATTACAATACAAGCCTAACGGATTTTATTTCGAATTATTCATAACGAAAGTAAGAACTAAATAGACATACATAACGGTGCGCGCTCTTAAACCCTTAATGCCTAACAGTACAATCCTTAACATAACTAACACCCCCCAATTTAATGGATATCTAACAAAATTATTCATATGATGGCTTCGCGGCGATATTCAAAACATTCTTTCATTTCGTTTTCAGTAAAAGAATAGACAGCCCATAGATGTGTACCTGGAATTTCAAGCAAAAAAAAATGAAAGAGAAAATCAGTAGGCAGCTCCAAACAGAACAAACAGCAACAGGAACAGTAGCTAGCGCAGATTCGGGAATCCAGGAGTAGTAAACCAGAGACCAGCAACAAAGCCAAAGGTGATTTGAAACCAAAACAGAGAATCCAGCAAAACAAGAAAAGGCTAAACAGAACAAACTTAGTGAAGAAAAACTGGGGGTGTTTATGAACTGAAACAACAAAAGGTTTGATTCAAAGTGTTTGTCAAATCCGAAATTAGTGCAAAATCAGTTTCAAAGTGTTTGTCAAATCTGTTTCTTTCAAAGTGTATATGAGGGAGAGACTTTCTTCCAGATTCTAAATGTGTGTAAAATCTGCTTTACTTTCTCTGTGTTTCTATTTTTTCCAATGAATGTATCTCTCTGTCTGTGTGTGTTCACTGTGTGTGTTTTAAGAGAGTATATCACTGTGTGTTCTATGTATACTGCCAGTCTATGTGTCTCTCTATATGAATGTGTTTCCTGAGAGTATTTTCCAGAGAGTGTCCATCCTCTATCTGAATGTGAGTATGTATTTTTATACAAACTGAGAGCCAGCCTTGCCCAACCCCCCCCCTTTTTTTTTATCTGTTTTGAATCAAAAGGGCCATGTTCTTCCCTCTGTGTTTTCCACTTTCCAGCCTAAGAGCAGCCTGCTCTGCTATCACAAACCACTGGCAAAAGCCACTTTTCATTATTAAAACTAAATTGGTATGGGCAAACTGAAATTTTAATCCATTTCCTTTGAATCACACGTTACTTCTGGCTTTTTCCACTACAAAAGGTGCTAAAACAAACTCAAAAACTCCTTCTTAACTAATCTGAGATTCCCAAACTGACAGACCAACTCAAATTTTTAAATCCCAAAACTTAAATCCCTTATTCTAATTCAACACTTTAAACCGGAAAAATGTAAAGAAATCGACTGAAATACGGCCAATACTTGATTAATACTAATAGGAACTATACAGCTATAACCAAACTCAAGTAGCTAAATCAAAATCAAAATCAACCAACAAACACAAACTATCAGATCAATTCAAACAACAATGACCCGCCCGGGATTTCAAACAACAATTTCTACGAGATTAAACGACGACATTCGATTAAACTACTACGACATGTATAATTGATAAACAAATAAATGATAAAACAGTGATTCCTATTATCTCGGCCAAAGACAAAAAATACGAAACTAAAACATTCGATGACGCTAAACGAAGCGAATACGTATTCTTCAACATACGCAATCAAATAAACAAAGATAGAAAAGCAATTGACCAAATAAAGGTCTTTGAGGAGAAGAAAGAATGGACGAAAAATTTGAGAAGAATTCAACAACATTAGACTAAACACACAACAATAATAAAAAAAAATAAGCAAATATCCAATTGAAACAAACAAGAAAAGAAAAAGTACCTCAAGAAGATCGAAAGCTGGAACAAGCCGGAATTGGATTTTGACTCGGATCATTGAAGCCAAACAGGCCTTAATCGAGGTGTTCTCGGTTGAGAACACTTAGACTAAGGTCTCTTGGACCTCAATTTTAGGATCAATTCGATTCAAATTAGCCCCTTTTGAAAATTAGGGTTCATGAGGGTGGGATTTGGGGCTTGACTGGTTATGGTCAGATTCGAGACGGGCCAATGGTTGTTTGGGGCGTGAGGGTGGTATGGAGGTGCTAGGGTGAGATTTTGGGCTCGGTTGGATTAAATTTTTGTTTGGCTCGAATCTTCAATCAAATATTCGAGAAACTACAGAATGATTCGAGCCATATGGGTGATGGATTCATGCTCAGGGTGGTTTAGTGGTTCTGGGGTGTTAGTTTGGGTGGCCGGCGACGCCGTGCCGCCAGGTTTTGGGCGTGGTGAAAGGAGGCGGCGGCTAGGGTTTTCACTTGCCTCGTCTCTGATAGAGACGATTGATGGGGGGGGGGTATTTTGATCGGGGGGCTGGGGTAGAGATTAGGATTATATAGTTGGGGGTAGATTCGATCTAGGCCGTTGGATCAATTACGATTAACGGCTAGGATCAATTAGTTGCAAAGGAACGGTGTCGTTTTGGGTTTAAGTCGGGCCGGTCGAGAAGAGTAATGGATCGGGTCGTTTAATCGGGTAGGGTAGATGGGAAATCAACCGTTGGATTGGCATAGGTTGAACGGGTGAGATGGATTGATCGTGAAACGACGTAGTTTTGCTATTATACTACGCCGTTTTGATGGGGCTGGACAAAGGTCTTTGGACCAGGCAATTGGGCTTGTTATTGGTCAATTTTGGGCTGGCACAGTCTTTTATTTTCCAAGATTGAATTCCTAAATTAATTTCCAAAAATGTAAAAAATAAAATCTTAATGCAAATTATAAAAATCCCAATTAACTCACAAATACTAATTAATGCTTAACCAAAATTAACACACATTATAAAATAGCAAATTAACAGAAAACACAGAAATTTAACACTAAAAAAATGCATAATATTTATTATTCTTTTGTTCTTTAGGATAAATAATTTACTAATTCAAAAAAAAAATTAAACTCGAAATTCCAATGTATCCTATTTTGTATTTTTTCATTTATTTAATCAAAACATGCACACATAAACGCGAATAATAAGAGAAAAATAAAACAAAAATCACAAAAATACAAACCATAAAATAGACAATTTTTGTTTTGATTTTGTGGGAGTAATTCATGTTAAGCAAAAATCACGTGCTCACAAATACTAATATAAGTTATTTAATAAAGGAAACTTGTCACGACCCTAGTTCACCAATTGTGAACATGTCGTGATGGCACCCAGTTCCCACGACTAGGTAAGCCTAACACGTTGCGGAATCTATAAATTATAATTTCTTAAATAAGAAACAGCGGAAAATAACATAAAGATATGTAATCCGTGCCACTTGGCACATACATCCGTCACACAATAAATAAACACTACCAAGATCCGGAACCCCACAGTAACACAGACTAAAGGGAAATACAACTGTGGCTCTATGTGTAAAGAGTATCTAACAACGAAATGAAGAAAAATGCCAACTAGTAATACTAGAATAGAAGGGAAGCCTCCGGATCCGCGGACGTAGCAGATCATACCTCGAAGTCTCCCAGAAAGCTGCAGAATCACCTAGTACGAGCCTGCTCTGATGTACCTGGATCTGCACAACAAAAGTGTGCAGAAGAGTAGCATGAGTACACCACGGCGGTACTCGGTAAGTGCCAAGCCTAACCTCGATGGAGTAGTGACGAGGTAGGTCAGGGCCCTACTGAGAAACAATAATATAATGATGAAAACAAAATAAACAGTTTATATGATAATAATTTCCGAAATAACAACATTATGATAATTACTGCAACTGTCTACGATTAAGCTAACAACAAATAACCAACTCAAATAAACAAATCCAGGATCCGTGGGAATTGAACCCACAGTCCCATTCTCAGTACCTCTGGGTCTCCGAGAATCGAACCCGCAGCCCATATCTCAATAATATATCAATAACTCAGGATCTCCGGGAATCGAACCCGCAGTCCCTACCAATAACTCAGGATCTCGGGAATCGAACACGTAGTCCCTACCAATAACTCAGGATCTCGGGAATCGAACCCGTAGTCCCTACCAATAACTCAGGATCTCGGGAATCGAACCCGTAGTCCCTACCAATAACTCAGGATCTCGGGAATCGAACCCGTAGTCCCTACCAATAACTCAGGGATCTCGGGAATCGAACCCGTAGTCCCTACCAATAACTCGGGATCTCGGGAATCGAACCCGTAGTCCCTACCAATAACTCAGGATCTCGGGAATCGAACCCGCAGTCCCTACAAATATCACTTCGGGTCTCTGGGAATCGAACCCACAGCCCTGGGATCTCCGGGAATTGAACCCGCAGTCCACCAACATATCAAATCAAGAAAACACACAGGGAGAGTATAATATGTTTAATTACAACTTCACCGAAGCTAGTGCCAACTATTTATCAAGAAGTTCAAGTAAGTCAACTAGGCAATTAAACATGTTGAATCCTAGCTAATCATGCTTTTCTAACTAATACCAGGTAAAGTAACGCTCTTATCACCTAAGAGCAGGAATATCACTAATCGGACAATTCAAATATGGTGTGTGTTACAACAACCAGCGCATGTACACGCCCGTCACCTCGCGTACAAGGCATTTAAACTATCACATAATATCCTAGGGGTGAAAATTTCCCCACACGAGGTTAGACAAGCCACTTACCTCAATTCCGGTACAAAACCGCTAAGCAATAACCCTCTTGCCACGAATGTCGGCCTCCACAAGTGTAGAATCTGATAAAAATCAATAGAATCACATCAAAATAGGCCAATTGGGCATTACCCAATCAAAATAACTCCAAAATACACCAAAACCCACAAGTTGCCAAAACCCGACTTTCGGTACGCTTATCGAAAAATCACGAAAGTCACATATTCGGAACCCTCATTTCAATACGAGTCTAAGCATATCAATTTTACCAAAATCGGACTCCATTTGCCCATTCAAAACCTTGATTTTCTAAAGTCCAAGACTAGGGCTAAATCCTCCATAATTACCCCAAATTCCTCCATTTTCATGATATAATTGCATGATATTATCAATACTAATCATAATATGAGTTCATAGTTGATTACCTGATGATTTCCTTTGATTTTCTCCTCAAAATCGCCCAAAATCGCCCTTAAGCCGAGACCCCAAATGTTAAAATGTTTCTGAAATTTTCTAACTTCTGATACACTTACTTACAGCGATTTTCGCTTCTGCGGAAGAATTTCCGCTCCTACGCGTCCGCTTCTGCGGAGACTCGATCGCTCCTGCGGATATTTCCGCTTCGGCGGCTAGACGTCCGCCTCTGCGGACTCGCCTAAGCGGCTCCCTTCCGCTTCTGCGATGGCCGCTTCTGCGGCTCCTTTCCGCTTCCGCGATTCCGCTTCAGCGGAAAATGCTCCGCTTCTGCGGTGCCCAGCGCTTCTGCGCTCCTGGTCCGCTTCAGCGCACCCGCTCCTGCGCCCATAATTCCGCAGGAGCGGAAACAACAGAGACAGGACTCCTCAAACCTGCAATTTCCATGTTTTTCTCCCGATTAACCATCCGAAAACACCCCGAGGCCCCGGGACCTCATTCAAACACACCAACACATCCTAATTCCTTATTCGAACTTGTTCCAATCATAAAAACACTATCCTAAACATCAAAATCACCAATTAACCACGGATTCAAGCCTAAATTCCTTAAAACATTCCAAATTACACATTCAATCAAAAGCCCGTCCAAACGACGTCCGAATGACCTGAAAAATTTGCGGACATATCCAAAATCACATAACGAAGCTACAGAAATTGTCGGAATTCCATTCTCTGACCCCCGGATCAAAATCTCACCTATCGATCGGATTCGCCAAAATTTCAACCTTCGGCATTTCAAGCCTAATTGAGCTATGGACCTCCGAAATACATCCCGAACGCGCTCCTAACCCCGAAATCACCTAACGGAGCTAATGGAACCGTCGGATTTCCGTTCCGAGATCGTCTTAACACTGATCCGGCTACGGACCGTTTTCTAGTTTCAAAGCTCTTATTTAGGGACTAAGTGTCCCAAAATGCTCAAATTTTTGGAACCGACTCTCCCGGCAACCCACAATAGCAGAAATGAACTTAGGGGAACAGTTAAATTAGGGATTGGGGCGTAATCTTCTAAAACGACCGGTCGGGTCGTTACATCTTCCCACACTTAAAGATTCGTTCGTCCTCGAACGAGCATAGAAAACATACCTGGAGTAGTGAAAAGATGAGGGTATTGGCTGCGCATATCCTGCTCGGTCTCCCAAGTCGCCTCCTCGACCGGCTGGCCCCGCCACTGAACCTTTACCGAAGCGATGTTCTTTGACCTTAGCTTTCTGACTTGCCTGTCTAGAATGGCTACTGGCTCCTCAACATAAGACAGATCCTTGTCTAGCTGAACGGATGTGAAATCCAACACGTGCGACGGGTCACCATGGTATCTCCGGAGCATGGAGACATGAAATACGGGGTGAACTCCGGCTAGGCTGGGAGGTAGGGCCAACTCATAAGCAACCTCCCCAACACGCCTCAAAATCTCAAAAGGGCCAATAAATCTAGGACTCAGCTTCCCTTTCTTCCCAAACCTCATAACGCCCTTCATGGGCGAGACTCGAAGGCAGAACCCGCTCACCCACCATAAAAGCCACATCGCGAACCTTCTTGTCCGCATAACTCTTCTGTCTAGACTGGGCCGCACGAAGTCTGTCCTGAATCACCTTGACCTTGTCCATAGCCTCTTGAACCATATCAGTACCTAGTAACCTGGCCTCGCCCGGCTCAAACCAACCCACGGGAGACCTGCACCTCCTACCATATAGGGCCTCGTACGGTGCCATCTGAATACTAGACTGGTAGCTGTTGTTATAAGCAAACTCCGCCAGTGGCAAGAAGTGATCCCACGAACCTCCAAACTCAATCACGCACGCACGGAGCATATCCTCCAAAATCTGAATAGTGCGCTCGGACTGCCCATCAGTCTGGGGGTGAAATGCTGTGCTCAGCTCCACCCGAGTACCTAACTCCTGCTGTACAGCTCTCCAGAACCGTGAAGTGAACTGAGTGCCTCTATCCGAAATGATGGAAACTGGAATACCATGCAGCCGAACTATCTCCTTGATATAGATCTCCGCCAGGTCGCTCCGATGAATAAGTAGTGCTCACCGGTATAAAATGGGCGGACTTGGTCAGCCGATCCACAATAACCCAAATAGAATCAAGCTTCCTAATAGTCCGTGGAAGCCCAGATACAAAGTCCATGGTGATGCGCTCCCATTTCCACTCTGGAATCTCAATCCGCTGCATCAATCCACCCGGCGCTAATGCTCATACTTCACCTGCTGGCAGTTGAGGCATCTAGAAACATAATCAACTATATCCCTCTTCATCCGCCTCCACCAGTAATGCTGTTTCAAGTCCTGATACATCTTCGCGGCACCCGGATGGATGGAATACCGCGAGCTATGGGCCTCTGCTAGGATCAGCTCTCGAAGATCATCTACATTGGGCACACAGATGCGGCCCCGCATCCTCATAACTCCATCATCCCCGATGGTAACATCTCGAGCATCACCACGCCGAACTCTATCCTGAAGGACAAGCAAATGAGGGTCGTCAAACTGACGCTCCCTGATGCGGTCAAATAGAGAAGACCGAGAAACCACACATGCCAGAATCCGGCTGGGCTCCGAAAGATCCAGTCTAACAAACTGTCTGGCTAAAGCCTGAACATTCATCGCCATAGGCCTCTCCGAAGCTGGTAGATATGCCAAACTCCCCAAACTCTCTGCTCGATGACTCAAGGTATCGGCAACTACATTAGCCTTGCCCGGATGATAGAGAATAGTAATATCATAGTCCTTCGATAGCTCCAACCATCTCCTCTAATGCATATTCAGGTCCTTCTGCTTAAGCAAATGCTGCAAGCTCCGGTGATCAGTGTAGATTTCAAGGAACCCCATATAAATAATGACGCCAAATTTTCAAGGCGTGAACAATGGCAGCTAGCTCCAAATCATGAACAGGGTAATTCTTCTCATGCACCTTCAGCTGTCTCGACGCGTAGGCAATCACCCTACCGTCTTGCATCAATACCGCACCGAGTCCAACTCGTGAGGCATCACAATATACAGTATAGGACCCCGAACCTGTAGGCAACATCAATATAGGGGCCGAAGTCAAAGCTATCTTGAGCTTCTGAAAGCTCGCCTCACACTCGTCTGTCCACTGAAAAGGGGCACCCTTTTGGGTCAATCTAGTCATAGGTGCTGCAATCGAAGAGAACCCTCTACGAAACGACGGTAATAGCCCGCCAAACCAAGGAAACTGCGAATCTCAGTAGCGGAGGAGGGTCTGGGCCAACTCTGCACGGCCTCCACCTTCCTCGGATCTACTCGAATACCATCACTCGACACCACGTGGCCCAAAAATGCCACAGAACTCAACCAAAATTCACATTTAGAGAACTTGGCATAAAGTTGCTTCTCCCTCAGGATCTGAAGCACTATCCTCAAATGCTGCTCATGCTCTTCCCGGCTCCGTGAATATACTAGGATATCATCAATGAAGACAATCACGAACGAGTCCAGATAAGGCCTGAACACACTGTGCATCAAATGCATAAATGCTGCTGGAGCATTAGTCAACCCAAAAGACATCACGAGGAACTCATAGTGACCATACCGGGTCCCGAAGGCAGTCTTCGGGATATCTGGCTCCCGAATCTTCAGCTGGTGATACCCAGGAGCGCAAATCAATCTTAGAAAACACATGTGCGCCCTGTAACTGGTCAAATAAATCATCAATACGGGGCAAAGGATACGGGTTCTTCATCGTAACCTTATTCAACTGACGATAGTCAATACACATACGCATAGAACCGTCCTTTTTCTTCACAAACAATACAGGAGCACCCCAAGGCGAAACACTGGGTCGAATAAAACCCTTGCCCAATAACTCCTGTAACTGATCCTTCAACTCCTTTAATTCAGGAGGAGCCATACGGTACGGTGGAATAGAAATGGGCCGAGTGCCCGGCAACAAGTCAATAGCAAAGTCAATGTCTCTGTCAGGCGGCATGCCCGGAAGATCAGCTGGAAATACATCAGCAAAGTCACGTACCACATGAACAGAATCAATAGAGGGAGTGTCAACACTGACGTCCCGCACATAGGCTAGATAAGCAGCACACCCCTTCTCAACCATACGCTGAGCTCTGAGAAAAGAAATAACACGGCTAGGGGTGTGATCTAGAGTACCACTCCACTCAATACGTGGAATGCCTGGCATAGCCGGCGTCACGGTCTTGGCGTGACAATCAAGAATAGCATAATGGGGCGACAACCAGTCCATGCCCAGAATAATATCAAAATCGACCATCCCGAGCAGCAATAGATCCGCTCCGGTCTCAAAATCACAAATGGTAACCAAACACGACCGATATACGCGGTCCATAGCCAAAGAATCACCCACCGGAGTGGAAACATAAATGGGGGCACTCAAAGAATCCCGAGGCACACCAAGATGAGAAGCAAAGTAAGAAGACACATATGAAAAAGTGGAACCAGGGTCGAATAGAACCGATGCCTCCCTGTGACTAACCAGAATAATACCTGTGATAACAGAATCAGATGCAACAGCCGCTTCCGGAACTAACCGAATCATCAGAATCCGATTCCGAGAACTCTAACCAAATAGTCAACTCCGGGTTGACTTTCCTTATTCAAGTTTCCTTCAAAAAGGCTATGTGCCTCATTTTCAATCCAATTCACTCCTAACTCACCCGATATACTCTAACACTGATATAAAATCGTAAAACATGCTTTTACAACATAACGGGGTGGTAATTCCCGTGAATACGGGCCGGGTCATCACATGACCCCTGGAAGGACCCCGCGCAGGAGGTGCACTGGAAACTGGGGGAGCATAATAAGGCTCCCGAGGTGCTGGAAGACCTGGAGTACTACCGGCTGCGGGCAATGCCGAGTGAACTGGTCGACCAGAATAACCCCTGTCGAAACGACCCGACTGCTGAAGTACGGGCACCAGAGAAATGGCCCGACTCACGAGACCTCTTGGCCTCTCTATCTCCCCGCTCTCTAGGGAGCATACTCTCGATCCTCCCGGCAATGCTAACTGCCTGCTGATAAGATATATCTGTCTCCAACTCTCTGGCCATGCTGGACCGGATCGGCGGAATCAGGCCCTCAACAAATCTCCGTACTCTCTCCCGAACCGTGGCTACCAAGGCCGGTGCATGCCTAGCCAGACGGGTGAAACTGATGGCATACTCCGATACTGACATGGAGCCCTGTCGCAACCGCTCAAACTCCGAGCGCCAAGAATCCCTAAGGCTCTGTGGAACAAACTCCCTCAAAAATAGATCTGAAAACTGCGTCCAAGTCAATGAAACAGACTCCTCTGGACTATCCAACTCATACGTGCGCCACCAATCATAAGCAGCCCCGCGAAACTGAAAAGCAGAGTGAAGGAAACCCCGCTGGTCTCCACAATCCCCATAGTGCGAAGAATACGATGACACTCCTCCAGAAAACCCAATGCATCATCTGAAGCCAAACCACTAAACACTGGAGGGTCGTATTTCTTGAACCTCTCCAATCTACGTTGCTCGTCTTCAGAGGCAGCTGGTCCACCTCCGGACTGTGCTGGGGCAGCAGGAGGCATAACCAAAACATCTGGAACATGTCCCACTGGCACACGCTGCTCCGGTGTAACGGCTGCGGGAGTCTGGGCCCCTCCCCCGGCCTGAGATGTAGCTGCAACAAGAGGAAGCAATCCTGCCTGGGCCAAAGTGGTATACATGCTCATGAACTGAGCCAGGGTCTCCTGTAGTGCTGGAGTAGTAGCAGCCGTAGTCGGTGTACCAGGTGCCTGCGCTCCAACCTGGTCTACCGGTGGCACCTCAGCGGCAGCGCGCGATGGTGCTGTGGCTGCACCTCGGGCGCGTCCTCGTCCTCTACCTCGGCCCCGGCCTCTGACGGCAGCAACAGGGGGCGCGGGTACCTGATCATCGCGGTTAGCTCGTGTCCTCACCATCTGTGAGAGAATAGAAAGCAGTAGTTTAGATTTTTGATGCCTAAAATGTCGCACGACAAGGAATCCAAAAGAAATGAAGAGTTTCCTAAACAGTTACATAGCCCCTAGTAGATAAATACAGACGTCTCCGTATCGATCAGCGAGACTCTAAGTATCCGGTCTGTGTCCCGTGACTCCTATGAACCTAGAGCTCTGATACCAACTTGTCACGACCCTAGTTCACCAATTGTGAACATGTCGTGATGGCACCCAGTTCCCACGACTAGGTAAGCCTAACACGTTGCGGAATCTATAAATTATAATTACTTAAATAAGAAACAGCGGAAAATAACATAAAGATATGTAATCCGTGCCACTTGGCACATACATCCGTCACACAATAAATAAACACTACCAAGATCCGGAACCCCACGGTAACACAGACTAAAAGGGAAATACAACTGTGGCTCTATGTGTAAAGAGTATCTAACAACGAAATGAAGAAAAATGTCAACTAGTACTACTAGAATAGATGGGAAGCCTCCGGATCCGCGGACGTAGCAGATCATACCTCGAAGTCTCCCAGAAAGCTGCGGAATCACCTAGTACGAGCCTCCTCTGATGTACCCGGATCTGCACAACAAAAGTGTGCAGAAGAGTAGCATGAGTACACCACGGCGGTACTCGGTAAGTGCCAAGCCTAACCTCGATGGAGTAGTGACGAGGTAGGTCAGGGCCCTACTGAGAAACAATAATATAATGATGAAAACAAAATAAACAGTTTAAATGATAATAATTTCCGAAATAACAACATTATGATAATTACTGCAACTGTCTACGATTAAGCTAACAACAAATAACCAACTCAAATAAACAAATCCAGGATCTGTGGGAATTGAACCCACAGTCCCATTGACAGTACCTCTAGGTCTCCGGGAATCGAACCCGCAGCCCATATCTCAATAATAATCAATAACTCAGGATCTCCGGGAATCGAACCCGCAGTCCCTACCAATAACTCGGGATCTCGGGAATCGAACCCGTAGTCCCTACCAATAACTCAGGATCTCGGGAATCGAACCCGTAGTCCCTACCAATAACTCAGGATCTCGGGAATCGAACCCGTAGTCCCTACCAATAACTCGGGATCTCGGGAATCGAACCCGTAGTCCCTACCAATAACTCAGGGATCTCGGGAATCGAACCCGTAGTCCCTACCAATAACTCGGGATCTCGGGAATCGAACCCGTAGTCCCTACCAATAACTCAGGATCTCGGGAATCGAACCCGCAGTCCCTACAAATATCACTTCGGGTCTCTGGGAATCGAACCCACAGCCTTGGGATCTCCGGGAATTGAACCCGCAGTCCACCAACATATCAAATCAAGAAAACACACAGGGAGAGTATAATATGTTTAATTACAACTTCACCGAAGCTAGTGCCAACTATTTATCAAGAAGTTCAAGTAAGTCAACTAGGCAATTAAACATGTTGAATCCTAGCTAATCATGCTTTTCTAACTAATACCGGGTAAAGTAACGCTTTTATCACCTAAGAGCAGGAATATCACTAATCGGACAATTCAAATATGGTGTGTGTTACAACAACCAGCGCATGTACACGCCCGTCACCTCGCGTACAAGGCATTTAAACTATCACATAATATCCTAGGGGTGAAAGTTCCCCCACACGAGGTTAGACAAGCCACTTACCTCAATTCCGGTACAAAACCGCTAAGCAATAACCCTCTTGCCACGAATGTCGGCCTCCACAAGTGTAGAATCTGATAAAAATCAATAGAATCACATCAAAATAGGCCAATTGGGCATTACCCAATCAAAATAACTCCAAAATACACCAAAACCCACAAGTTGCCAAAACCCGACTTTCGGTACGCTTATCGAAAAATCACGAAAGTCACATATTCGGAACCCTCATTTCAATACGAGTCTAAGCATATCAATTTTACCAAAATCGGACTCCATTTGCCCATTCAAAACCTTAATTTTCTAAAGTCCAAGACTAGGGCTAAATCCTCCATAATTACCCCAAATTCCTCCATTTTCATGATATAATTGCATGATATTATCAATACTAATCATAATATGAGTTCATAGTTGATTACCTGATGATTTCCCTTGATTTCCTCCTCAAAATCGCCCAAAATCGCCCTTAAGCCGAGACCCAAAATGTGTGAAATGTTCTGAAATTTTTCCAACTTCTGATACACTTACTTACAGCGATTTTCGCTTCCGCGGAATATTTTCCGCTTCTACGCGTCCGTATCCGCGACCAAAGGGTCGCTTCAGCGGTTCCAGGCCCAGCCGACCATTTTCGCTTCTGCGGACTCGCCTAAGCGGCTCCCTTCCGCTTCTGCGATGGCCGCTTCTGCGGCTCCCTGTCCGCTCCCGCGATTCCGCTTCAACGGAAAATGCTCCGCTTCTGCGGTGCCAGCGCTTCTGCGCTCCTGGTCCGCCTCAGCGCACCCGCTCTTGCGCCCATAATTCCGCAGGAGCGGAAACAACAGAAGCAGTGCACTATTTTCTGCAATTTTCCATATTTTTCTCCCGATTAACCCTCCGAAAACACCCCGAGGCCCCCGGGACCTCATTCAAACACACCAACACATCCTAATTCCTTATTCGAACTTGTTCCAATCATAAAAACACTATCCTAAACATCAAAATCACCAATTAACCACGGATTCAAGCCTAAATTCCTTAAAACATTCCAAATTACACATTCAATCAAAAGCCCGTCCAAACGACGTCCGAATGACCTGAAAAATTTGCGGACATATCCAAAATCACATAACGAAGCTACAGAAATTGTCGGAATTCCATTCCGACCCCCGGATCAAAATCTCACCTATCGATCGGATTCGCCAAAATTTCAACCTTCGGCATTTCAAGCCTAATTGAGCTACGGACCTCCGAAATACATCCCGAACGCGCTCCTAACCCCGAAATCACCTAACGGAGCTAATGGAACCATCGGATTTCCGTTCCGAGATCGTCTTAACACTGATCCGGCTACGGACCGTTTTCTAGTTTCAAAGCTCTTATTTAGGGACTAAGTATCCCAAAATGCTCAAATTTTTGGAACCGACTCTCCCGGCAACCCACAATAGCAGAAATGAACTTAGGGGAACAGTTAAATTAGGGATTGGGGCGTAATCTTCTAAAACGACCGGTCGGGTCGTTACAAAACTAACATGAAATTTCACTAGGGTTTATCAAAGCACTCTAATTAAAATATTTTTAATTAAGTAATTTATTCAATTAAAGTACTAATTTTGGAAATCAAATTAAAATATATATATGACTATTCCTTTTTTTTTTTTTTTTGCATTCTTGTGTGTATGGTGAAACTTTGAATAAATCATAATTGAGATTAACGGCATATCATGTGTTTATTTCTGATTTTTTATTTTTTCTGTGAATGTTATCTTTTCAATTCTTATAATTTTGTTATATAATTTATAACATAATATTTTTGCGAAGTTTTAAAAAAACAATTATTGAGATAAGTTACACGCGCAACGCGTGTACCAAAAACTAGTGTTACTAAAAATGAAAAGAAAAGGATGAAGGCCTTATAATACGGGCTTATCTAGAAAGTATTGAAATGTTTAATTGTATGATTATCTATCTATATCTATACTATATTAAAAGTACGAAGGCTCTTAGCAAAATGTCGTTTATATTTTTTACCCTTAAAAAATATAATTTATATTGGATAAAATAGTAATTTAAGTTATTTGCCTAAAATTTAGGCTTCAAAATTAATGTAATTTGAATATTAAATACTTCCTTATTTAAACTATGTAAAAAGTTCTAAATTTAGAATTTCAAAATCAAATTGATTTTACCAAAATTAGACAACCTAATTGTATGGACTTTAATTTAAACCAAATACTATTTGACTTCCCATTTAATTGTTGTTCACGGTTTGTGTGTGTATGTGACCTTCATTTTTTTTAAAGTCGTAAGTTGTTTCTTAAAATTTATTTTTGTTTCAAGAATATTATTTTGTTGTGACTTATTAATGCATTACTCTATATTTTATTTCTTATTTATCATCATCTTAATCATGTATTCGAGATTTTTTTATTAGTTTTCTATATTTTAAATTATATGACATTACTTTTAATCTAATCAATTACAATACAAATCAAATAATGAATAAGAATATTTTTCACTAAGCTTACAAGTAGGATAAACTAATTCCTCTCAACATTGATCTAATTAATCAATATAATAAGTACAATTTTGGTATCCGTCTTACAAATATAATGAAAATTATTTTTAATAAAAGTTGTATAATTTTATCTCACTTAATAGGAATAAAATTGATTATATTATGTAATCCATCATGTGTAATATAAAGTACTTTATAAAGGTATTATATGTAGAATAAGATACAATTGAGATATCATATATAAGAACGATTAGTACTTATCGAGTTGCGATGCCTAAAAGCGTAATTAAAATAAGGGTACAAGCTAGCACTCTCATAAATTAAGTAAAATATGAATAATATTTTCAATTGTCAATAATCTATCAGACTCAATTTTTTTTTGAAATATTAATACGAAATAAAAGCAGTATACTTAGCAAGGTATCATATCATATGTAAAATCGAACAACCTCTTTATCTTTTAATCAAACATCACTCTATAACGTTCTTGCACAATGAAGCAATTAATAAAAATAAACCGGAAGAAAGAATCACTACAGCGGATACAAACCATAAACATATGATTGACATTTATTATTTTTAGGAACTTGTGATTTTTTTTATTAATCTTTGTTTTATAACATAGATACATTTGAGTATTATTTATATTATTTTTTAAAAGTTTATATTTTTCTATATAGAATACACGCACAAAGTGCGTACACTAAATCTAGTACACTTAAAATTATTAAAGTTCTTCATTGATACGCAATTTGTTACATGTGTGTATGAAATACTTTGACACTCCTCAAGTTATTGAGATAAGAAAAAGGCACAAAGTACTTATTAATACATATTCTTAATCTCCCTTATTAAGGGGATCAAAAATAATTTTTTAATATATTCGTGGAGTCATTAGAACTCCAAATCCATAGGTTGAAGCTGAAACCACTTATTACTTGAATCAACTCCTCTCTCTCTATAATTTAATGGAAAATTTTAGTTCCTATACCATGTAGGAAATTATATTATCAAATATATTCATAATTTGCATATTATTCTTTATGTTAATAGTATTTCTATAAAATATAGATAATATATTAAATAATGAATCATTATAGTTGTAGGCTTCCTGATTTAGGCGCGCTAAAATTAGGGGATTAAATATTCTTCCACATATTTCACAATGCAAATCACGCATATTAATCTTCTTCGTCAATCTCGTTTCAAATTTAGCGTCTCTGCTTTTCGATACACTGTGTTCAAACTTTTTTCTGATTTCACAAATCAAAAACGACTAAATCTTCTACAATTCTTCTACATCAAACACAATTATGTCCAAATTTCAGTAATACAAAGCAAAGAAAAAGAGAGCAGCAATTCTACATAGACAGCCATTAAAAAGCTTTGAATTCAAATTTGGGTTTTCAAAAATTATTATTTGCTTGGATTGATTGGAAATATGATTTTGAGTTTATATCTCAATTTTGAGGGATTTTGGTGAAGATTAGACTTGGTTTTAGCTGAATTCCGGATTGAAAGAAGAAGAAGAAGAAGAAGAAGAAGAAGAAGAAGAAGAAGAAGAAGACAAGACAGACATTCTATTGCAAAAATTATAGAAAAATTATATTCTATTATTTATTTATTTTTCTTTTATTCATTTAACTATCGTATGACAGTTGAACAACATTGTATAAATATTATATTTAAGTGATATTAAATTGTAGTTGTATATAACTTAGTAGAAATTTTACGAAAATTATAGATTAATATATAATTAGTTGTATGAAAATTATTTTTACTATGTATAAATTAGATACAAAATACATATTGTATAAAATTTGTATGTAAGTATTATATTATTGTTGTTGTATTTTACTGGGGGGAAATAATGTATGAAAGTTATAAAAATTATAGATAAGTTGTATTCCTCTATAACGAGAGATGTTGGCATATGAAGTAACTTTAGTGTTCCTGACGAACATGCATGAAAATAAAGATAAATTCTGTTATGAACAGTTTGTAGAAAATTTATACATAATTTATAGAAACATTGAAATTCTGTATTTTCATATTAATTTTTCAATGATATGCAGTTTTATTATAGAATAAATGTAGAAAACAAGCCATCATAAGTTTTAATTGACTCATTCCTCACATTTAACATATTCTACAAATTCACGCCTCTTTAAATACAATACAATCATACTTTCTTAAATTTAAAGGTATATCAATATATATATAACTTAAAAACATCTTCTCCTCTGCACAAGTTAGCTCAAAGATAGATAAAGTGGAATAACAAGCTCCCATCAAAATATTAACATAAAAATGCAAAGCTCAAATTTTATGTTATTGTAGTTATATTTAACTGGGTGAAAATAATGTGTGAAAGTTAAAGATAAGTTGTATTCCTCTATAACGGGAGATGTTGTCATATCAAGTAACTTTAGTGTTCCAAACGAACATGCATGAAGATAAAGATAAATTATGTTATGAACAGTTTGTAGAAATTTTGTAGATAATTGTACAAAGATTGAAATTCAGTATTTTCATATTGATTTTTCAAATGATATGTAATTTTGTTGTAGATCAAATGTAGAAAATAAGTCATTGTGAGTCTTATTTGACTTATTCCTCACATTCAACCTATTCCACAAATTTACGCCTCTTTAAATACAATACAACCAAAATTTCTTGAATTTGAAGGTATAGTAATATATATAACTTTGAAAACATCTTCTTATCAGCACAAGTTAACTCCAAAACAGACGAAATGGAATAACAAGCTCCCATCAAAACTTTTAACACAAAAACACAAAAGCTCAAAAATAAATAAACAACAGTCTATAATATTTCTACAATTGCTGCAGTATAATGTATGTCATGTCTTCTTCTTCTTCTTCTTCTTCTTCTTCTTCTTCTTCGAGTTTCAATCTGAAATTCAACCAATACCAAGTCTAATCTTCACCAAAACCCCTCAAAATTGAGATATAAACTCTAAACCATATTCCCAATTATTTACAACAACACTCAATCCAAATAAATATTGATTTTTTAAAACCCAAATTTGAATTCAAAGTTTAAAAATATTTTAATGGCTGTCAATGATGGAATTGCTGCTCTCTTTTGCTTTCCTCTTATATTACTGAAGGAACCCAAAATCATAACCATCAAATCAACCAGGCTTGTGCTCATCTTCCCCGGGCACAAAATATTGGGACAAGATTGCAGAGGTGCCGACAATGCCTTGGCTATGGAAGAAATAATGGGATTTTGATATAAAAATCATGAGTGTGGGAGGAAATGTGGGTGAAGGTGTGGCAAATTTCAGGCGGTGATTAAACTTCTAGAGGGCCAGGTATAAGAAGTGCAGGTTGAGTAGTTGATTAAAGAAGTGAGTTTGCCCAAAGTGGGAAAGTGGCAGAGTTGCATAGAGGTTTGGTGGTAGGATGACCATGTACATTAAGAAGAGTTCGGAGGTATTTGAGAATATTAGTGATTGGTGATTGGGGTCTACAGATTTAATCTAAAGCATGTGATACTACGCGGTAGGAGACTTGGTATAAATGAAAAGAGCTGCTTAAAATGAAGAAGGATATAACATAACTTTGAATTACGAGGATGTTACTGCAAATTTAATTGATGTCCACGAGGGGTGAATGGATTTGTGCAACTAGAAAGTGAGCTCGGACTCAGGTGGGTTATTCCTTGTGAGCAGGTTAGTTGTCGCATAGTTGGCGAAGCTTCTGCGAAGAATTTTATTGGTTATACAGCAAAGAGCTCGATCGTGCGAATGTGGTCGATGATTCAGAGTATAAAAGGGGGGTTTTACAGAAAGAATCCAAGAATTTTGGCGGTTGATTGCGCAAGGTTATGTCAATAAGATATAAAGAAGTTAGATGAATTCCAGAGTTGTGAAATAGTAGCTTCAAGCTAAGTGGGAGAGTCCCACCGCCTATGATTGGGTTTCATGGTTACCACTTGTGAGGTTTTCTGGTTGTTAGCATATTTCTAGGTTATTTCGGCTACAGGAAAAGAACATAAGTGGTAACATGAGCAAAGGAATTGTTAAAGGGTGCTATGGTTGGCCTTATTGGCTCATGTTCAGATTTGGGGAAGGATTCGGGACTTATGCCTTGTATGGATGCGGGTTTTGAGAGGAGTGATTCCGCCGGGTGCCTCGTCAAGAGGGTATTCATGTGTTATAAGATTTATGGAGTTGATTATATTCGGGACCAAGTCAAAGCAGGTGGCTCTCAGCAACGGTCCTAATGGATTCAAAAAGAGGTAAAGTATGGTGCCTAATGATTTCGAGCGTATAAGTACGGTGAAGAATCAAGATTTTGCAGCAGCTTATGAGTGGAGGCCCAGAATGTCTATGATATTTTGACTTGCGATATAGCAATTAGGAGGTACCAAATAGTTCGTGGGATTTAAGATAGCATGGTCTCGTGATTCAAGGTCACTCTAGATAAGTGCGGATAGAGTGTGTAAAGTGTTGAATGGAGTTATCGTTATTTCTATGGCAATTAAGGATAAATTAGAAAAAGAGGGACTGGTTAGACATAGTAGATATGGCGTGTTGCTGGTAGTGAGCAGTTCTTTCAGTGTGATCGAGTTATGCAAGTGAATAGTGATGGTGCATGCGAGGCTTGTCGGCCACCGTCGTTGGTGGTATTCAGAAAGTAGTCTACTATTGTGACCTGATTCGTGGAGGTATGCCCCGTAAGGGCTATGGTGGCTTAGACCACTACTTAGAGATTTTCATGTTCTACGGTTATAAGAATTCACCTGTGTGTTGCTATGGTTCTCCTGAAGTGAGTTAAGTGAAAAGCTTTTATATGATGAAGTGTTAGCCCGATAGTGGTTCCGAAACTATGACAAAAAGCGTGTTCTATCGTATATTGGCATGTTAGGTGCAGTGAGTGGTATAGAATTTGAAGCAAAGATCAAGGTAACAGCTCAGTGTGGACAAAGATGTCACAATATCGGATGAGCTGGAAAAGAGTTTTGGTGTTTAAGGTAAGTTGGTATTATCTTCAGCGTAACCTAAGATCAGTGTTTTGTGATAAAGGCTTTGCATCCTGATTAATGATTCTTGATCGTTTTTCAGCATTAGTGCAGCCGGTGGTTTGGATGTGCGGACCCGTTATTCATTTAAGAAGGTTGTGGAAGCGTGTCCCACATGAAGATTATATAAGTGTGACATGTAGTCACTTGATTGATTAAAGATTTAAACCAAGTATGAGGATTGTGGTAATATCATTAATTTGAGAATTTATGCCTAGAGGGCACTCTGTTTGTTGGGTTATGGACTGTGGAGGTTCGCACCGGTTATGAGGGATGTTCTTATGTGTTATGAGAAAAGTGGAGTTATTATGGACCATTGAAAAGTTATTAGCCTAGATGGTGCAATCAGAAATCGGCTTGAGATTAGTGGATTGATTTAAATGTGAACAAGGGCTTTATATCAGGCCAGATGTGTTCATCTCAGCAATACGCTCCTTATGGAAGGGAGTTGGGGTGTTATTTCGTTGTCAACTATTTCATGTAATGGTGTATTGCATCGTGTGAGTTGTAAAGCGGCTTGGTAAATTTCTTAAATGTTGAGGTTCCGTATAGAGATGAGGTTATATGAGCAGGATGGCTCTTGAGATTCAGATCATGTATCGCGCTTCAGTTGTGCTCGAGTTTGTGGATTCGTGTTATATGTCTCCTCAGGGAATGGTATTATACACTTAGCATGTTTATGATTGATATCTAGTATTTTGTTGTAATGAGCAATTTAGCTCGATGTACATCTCCTTATGTGAGTTCAATGTGTGGATCTGGTGGCACGCCGCCATGGGTATGTTATCGGGTAGAATGCCGCCATGGTTATGTTATGTGGATCGGTGGCACACCACCATGGGTATGTTATTTGGGTTAGGTGCCACGCCGCCATGGTTATGTTGTGTGGATTGGGTAGCACACTGCCATAGTTATGATTACTCGGATTTGGTTGCGCGCTGCAACAGTGTGATGTCCAGTACAGTATTATTCCCTTTTTTAAGGACTACTACTATGTCTGCCAACCAATCAGGGTACTTAACCTCCTTGATGGACCGTATTTTAAGGAGTTTAGATGCCTTATCCTTGATGAACGCATGCTTGACTTCAGACTGAGACCTCATTTTCTACTTGACCTGGTGGAACTTTAGGTCCAGGCTCATCTTGTGAGTGGTTATTTCCGGCGGGATCCCTGTCATATCAAGATGGGACCAGGCGAAACAATCTATATTAGCTATAAGAATTTAATGAGTTTTTTCTAAGCTCAGGTTTTAACTCCGTACCCAAGTATACCTTCCGATCGGGTAAGTGCTCGATCAATATGACTTGCTCTAGTTCTTCGACCGTTGATTTAGTGACGTCCGAATCATGAGGGGATATGAATGACCTGGAAACTTTGTAGTCGTTGTCCTCACCCATCTCCAGCTTATCCGGTTGGGCATAGCCGACGTGAGTAATTGCTATTTAAATGGTTTCTTCCATGGTGACCGAACCCAGATCCTTTTATGTTGAAAGTGCGGATATCCGGACCACCTTGTCGTCCACAAACTTCTACTTTGTGGCTGGTTGTTCTTCGTGAATTGTTTTAACCTCTCATGGTGTTAGGAATTTCAACATCTGGTGCAGCAACGAGGGCATTGTCCTCATGTTGTGGATCCACGGCCTCCCGAACAGACGATTGTACCTTATATCTCTTGCGATCTTGTAGAACTTTGTTTCTTGAGTGGTTCTGGCGGTGTTCGCTCATAATGTTATCTCCCCTTTAGTGGTTTCACATGCCATCTTGAATCCATTTATAACTCGGACTGTAGGCACGATTTGGTCTTATAGACGTAGCTTCTCTACGAGATATCCGTTGTTGAATAATTGGGACACATCTTCTCTCAACTGTCTACAATCTTCTGTTTTGTGACTGTGAGTGTCATGATATTTACATTTTAGGTAAGGATCTTTTTAGTCTGGATCACACTATAGAGGTCAATGCCACTTGGTATCTTTGATACGTCCGATGACAGATATGATGACAGTAACATCGACATTGAAATTGTAATATGCTAACTTTGGCGCTTCCTTAGGGCCCGATGGACCTGTAGAAACTATTTTTGCTCATGAGTCCTTGGTTATTTTGACCTCGATTTCTCCTCCTCTCACTTATCACATGGTTTTTCCTAGACCTATTACCTCTTCGGTCTTCATTGTATGGTTGATATTGATCCCTATTTGATCATGGTTCACGACCAATGTCTCTTTTGACTCTATCGATAGTCCTGGTGGGATAAACAAACCCTTAAGGGCCCCCAAGTTAATCATCTTCCACCCTTATTTTTGATTGATACCGGCTATGTACGTCGGCCCAAGTCATAGCTAGATATTCTATCATATTTTGCTTCAACTACTGTGAAGCCAATGAGCTTCGAACATTCAATCCTTGGGTGAAGGCCTAAGCGGTCCAATCGTCCGCAAACGGAGGCAGGTCCATCCATTCCATTTGAAACCCTCTAAGCATCTCATTATCTCTCTATTTTACTTTGAAAAAGGTTTAACTTCCTGGTTTCGACCTTGATGACCCGGCGTGTGCTTTCACGAAGGATTCTGCAAAAATAGCGAACGAGCAATAGAATTAAGGGCTAGATTGTGATACCATATCATAGCTCCTTTAGACAAAGTTTCTCCGAACTTTTTCAGCATGACATACTCTATCTTATCATCCTCCAAGTTGTTACCTTTGATGGCGCATGTAGGAGGTCACATGCTCATTTACGTCAGTTGTTCTATTGTACTTAGAAATCTTGGGAATGCAGAACATCTTAGAGGTTGGCTTCAGAGCTGTGCTTGGAGGAAAAGATTTTTGAACAAGCTTCTTGGAATCTATGATCGGTGGTGGTCCAAGGATATGGTCGACCTTGGAATTTTATATTTCTACCTTTTTGTCATTGGCTTCGATTTTCTTTTCTTCTAATTCTACCCGTTTTGTCAGCTCCTTCGGCATCTTTATAATCTCAGGGTTAGTCCCGAGTTTAGCTTCATTTGGCCTCTCTATGACTGGTTCATTTCTGTGGGTGACTTCCCACAATGTCTCGGGCTCAACTTTGCTCGGGCGCAGATTTGGTTTTGCAGCAGGGCTATTGCAACATGTTGAGCTTGTAGAATTTTCAAGATCACTAATCACAGCAAACTCAACCTTACACTACGGTAGGAAAAGCAATGCTAAGACTTTTACCCGAATAGTGGTATCGGGGATCAAATTCCACGGGGAGCTTGAAATGGAGTTGCGTATTTTTTTAGACTAGGAATGTGTGTTTGCTTCTAATTGTACTTCAAACATTTTTAGGTTTTTGTTGTTTAAATAACTACTATTGTCAACTACAAGCTAAGGTTAAATTATGCTAAATAGATATGGTCTAAGTTGTGATTAGTATAGAGAAAGGCACTAGGGTCGTGGCATCACCTAGGTGGTTAACTAATAGGTAGAGACTACTAACAATAGATAAACATATTTGGGGTCAATGTTATAATCGTTGCACAATTGTACCCATTCTCACACCTCTTGATAGAGAGTGATTTTGCCCAATTGAATCTCGAGAGACCAATTGGGTAGGTCAATTAGACCAAGAAACTAGGGTTCAAGTAGGGTGATTACTCTCTCGAGGTTTAACCCGTTAATTGGGACTACTATTTCTCATGGGTCCGTCCCAATTCCTTGTTGGGTCAATTTTTGGGTCATACTCTCTTTCTAAAGAAAGGTCAAGACCCACTAAGCTAGAATCAATGTTTGCAACCACCAATCCTTAATTAAACCATAAAATTAACCCAAATAACAAACACCCAATAGCAATCTATCATTAATAAGCAACACCCATCAATTACCCACACTAGGGTTGAGCCACAACTCTAACTGATGAGTTTAGCTAGACATAACTAGAGAAGAAACTAAAGAAATAAAAGATGAAATAACCATATTAATAAATTACTAATGTTAAACTACAAGAATCTATGATGAAATAAGCTCAAAATACCCAAAATAGGCTAATACAAATGTCTCACGAGCACATCAGCTATCAGGTGTACAAAACTTCACCTAAAATGGTAAAATATTCTATTTATACTAGGCTAAAAAAATCGGATAAAAATACCCTTGCAAGGTCAGCGCGGACCGCACAAAGTTGGCACGCGGCCGCACTGGGGTTGCTTGACTTCTAAATCTTGCTCTCGCAAGATAGTGATGCGGACCGCACAATGATGGAATGCGGCCGCATGAATGGCTTTGTGATGGATTCTGAACTTTTGTGGAAACTCGAAGTAGAAAATACAGATGCCACAGCATAATGGCATCCACACTGGACAAAAAAAGTAGAACATGATGTATTAGGTTCAGGTAAAATGGAAGTATATAACATATAATCTGGAAATTTCTAATCTCTTTTTTCCCCAAGAGATTAGAGATATTGAACTCCTTGCTCATGTCAATTTCAACGGACCAGTACATACCATGCACATAAGATCACCCAAAACAACAACATTACCCAAATTCAACCATTAAAAGTAAAAGGATCACCTTCAATAAAATAATTAATCATCAACATCTCTTTGGGAACTGGAGGGCTGGGAGGGAAGATTGGCATCTCAAGAAACATTTTTCTGAACATATTAATTTTCCAATATTAGAACAGGGGATATCTCATTGAAAAAGGAGAGGGATTTTTTGGGGTGGGAGGGTAGGGTATTAAATGTTATGAAAGTTCTATCATTTGAAATTTTTCATGCTGCATTCTCTTTAATCAAGACGTAGATAATGAAAACCTTTAAGATCAAATCACAACGAAGCAAAAGCCACAACCACAATAGACTTGTATACTTAACCAGCTCAAATGCCTAGAATGCACCATTTACTAACATACAGAAAGGTAACCCCCCCCCCCCAACACACACAGAGCCTCATACAAAAAACATGCCTGCTCCGTCAAGTATTGTGTTAGATCTTTCACTCCAGCTCCCTTTAGTCCCGATATCGTAAAACACCTACAAATGAGAGATCCAGAAAGCATACACCATATTGAGCTTTAATCTCAATTAAATTGAATGAGGGATAGTGAAATACCACAGTATGAGAAGTAAAAGGTTACCTCTCATATCCAGGAAGGTCTTTGAATTCCTCAGCAACTTTCAATATATCCTTTTTCTTCTTGATAAGGCCAACTTTATTGATACACAGTAAACGTTTCTGGTTGGGGTTAACCTCAGAACCCATTCTCTCAATCAACCTCACAACTCTGGAATCAGGCCTATACATTTGTATAGTAAAATGTTACGGAAACATTTATTTTGTTGAAGAAATCATGCATGCAAAGTTCTGATGAATCTACTCAGTGCTATAGATACATTCATATATACACCATTCACTCCCACTCTAAACATTTTTTTCCTCAATAAGTTCACTTTAACATGGAAACCTATACCTTTACTGCACAGAGCTACTTAAAGTGATCCAGGCACAAGAAATCCAAAGCCTCTCATTTGGGTTAAAGCATCCAGAAATTTACAGTTCACCACAATCTCAATATTTGGAGCTCTGTTGGCATATATACATATACGAAGATAGGAAAAACTGACACTTACCAAGCACAAAGCTATAGAGAATAATTTCATAACTCTAGATTGGAGTTTGCAAGTTAAAATTACATTTCCAAATACAAAAGGGAAAGAAGAATTACATAGACATAATGGCACTCCAACTTGAGAAATTAAAGACAGACATTTGGAAAATAACACATCGTGCTTGAGGACCTTGACTACACAGACGAAAGGAAACCCACTCTATCTGTCACACATTCTACAAATAACCAAAATGGAAGTCCTCACATTTCTATCTCACCAACGAAGCTGTGGATTCAAGAATAAAAAAAAAAAGAACCTGGAATCTTATGGAAATTAGATATTGAGAAAGCCTATGATCATGTAAACGGGAGCTTTCTACTCAGAATATTACAAGAAATGGGTTTTGGGCAGAAATGGATTAGATGGATGAAATTTTGCATATCAACTGTAACATTTTTCATTCACATAAATGGATCTCCAAAAGGTTTTTTCCATTCACACAGAGGTCTAAGACAAGGTGATCCTTTATCTCCCTTTCTATTCATTATAGCCATGGAAGGTCCGATAACATGATCAAAACGGCTAAAGTTAGTGGATGGGTGAAAGGTTTTGAGATAAACAGGAGTGGGGCAAACAATCTAGAGATCACATATTTCCAATATGCTGATGATACTCTAGTTTTCTGTGACGCGAAAAAGGAATAAATTAGATTCTTAAGGATCATTTTGGTCTTATTTGAGGGAGTCTCGGGCTTACACATCAACGGGAGAAATAGCAATATTTTCCCCATTAATAAGGTTAACAACATGGAGCAACTGACACAGATACTGGGAGGAGAAGTTGGGTCCCCACCAACTGTTTACCTTGGGATGCATCTGGGTGCAAGATCCAAATCAAAAGAGATCTGGGATTCAATCGTAGAAAAGTGTGAGAAGAAGTTGTCAAGATGGAAATCACAATATCTATCATTAGGGGGCAGGCTAGTTCTAATCAACTCAGTATTAGATTCAATTCCGACTTATATGATGTCTTTGTTCCCAATTCCAGCCTGCATTTTACAGAGATTGGACAAACTGCGAAGATCATTCCTTTGGCAAGGCAATAAGGAGAAAAGGGCATTCCATTTAGTTAAATAGAAGACACTCACACTGGCAAAAAAGTAAGGTGGTTTAGGAATAAGAAACTTGAAGAATCAAAGCAAGGCTCTTAGAATGAAATGATTATGGAAGTACTCTCAAGAACCCCAATTTTTATGGAGGCAAAGTGATCAAAGCTAAGTATGGTGAGGAAAACAACTGGGTATCACAAGAAGTCAAAACAACATTTGGTGTAAGTGTGGAAATCCATCAGAGAACTTTGGCCTATAATGAAGAATCACTCTTCCATAAGAGTGAACAACGGAAGGAACACATCATTCTGGAATGATAACTGGTTGTGACACGGAAGCTTAAAAGGAAAGATACCCTGATATGTTTGGTTTATCAAGGATGGGAAATCGCTCTCAGAAAATGGTTGAATGACTAAGAAATAACAAGATTAGCTGACCTTTACAAAGAGCTGGAAGCATTTAAAGGATTACAGGAAGGTTTTGATCTAATTTGGTGGCAAAGGCACAACAATGAAGGCTCATACAAGACTTTGAATCATAATAATCAACAAGTGCATGGCCTTGGAAACATATATGGAGAACAAAGATTCTATACAAGGTAGCATGTTCACTTGGCTACTAGCAAAGGAGACGGTTTTAACACAGGATAATCTCATAAAAAGGGAAATTTCTCTGTGTTCAAGATGTTTTCTATGTGGAGAAAATGCTGAAACCGTCAACCATCTATTTCTACATTGCAAGATTACAGACCAACTATGGAAAATCTTTATTAGTCTTAGGGGTATTTCATGGTCAATGCCATACAGGCTTAAAGATGTTCTTTATAGCTGGGACTGGGAAGAAGCTGGAGCTGAAGCAACTAGTAGAGATAGATAAAGGACTGCCCCGGCTTGTATCTGGTGGACAGTTTGGAGAGAAAGGAACGCTAGATGTTTCGAAGATAGAAGCAATCCAGTATAGAAGATCAAACTTTATTCTTCTTTTTTGTTTTTGGTGTAAACAGATTTACACAGAAGATACATCAACAATCATAGGCATACTAGGATCTTGCTAGGAGTCAAACCAGAACATCTATTTATCCTTTTCATGTAAATTTGGTTTTCAGTACAACTTATGTACTGATGTTATTAATATATACAATAGTTACCAATTCAAAAAAAAACAATCTTGGAAGGTCTCACATTTCTATCTCAAGTGGCAGCCTGCTCTTTAAAAGCGAGAAGTTTATATAGGTTTATAATAACACACGACTTGAATCAATGTTTTTGCATAGGGAGACAAGCTTCCCCTTGAACAAAAAACAAAATAACTTTAGTCAAAATGGGCCCAGAAGTCAAATTTGAATTTTGACAAGACTTTTACTTGGACCATAAGATTTCTTCAACAATCATCTTGATCCTAAGCATGATTTTTGGATATACAAACCTTGACCAGCATATAAGAACTTTATCCTAGTCAAATTTCACTTCAGAGTTGCTCAAAGACCGTTAAAAAGCTTAAAGTAACAAAATTCACCGAAATTGGTTCACTGACCCCTCAAAATACTTAAAAGTACTGAAAGATTTCGAATGGGGAACGTGGTTTCCTTCCATCAGCAGTGGAAAACAATGGTATCACATCATTGATGTATTTCCATCTGATTTTCATTTCTGGAAATCTGATCTCACCTCTATGAAGCAAATACACATCATTCTACCTCTCAAAATTTCCAAAGCAACATTATCCGTGCCATCACCTTTTCACCTCAACAATCACAAGTGCAGTTGTTTCACTTAGTTTATTTTACTGAATAGTTTTTATCGTAGTCTACGGCCCAACTTGCGCACACCTCAACTAATCCACACGGTACCTACTACCTTCCACCAGTAATTGTACCGGTAGCTCTTCCCACTAAGAAATTACCTAGAGTTATTATTTGTCTTTTCTGGGACTTGAACCCTGGTTTACCAGAGCCTTTGCCACTTTATTGACCACTATGCTAGAGTGCATGTAGAGTTGTTCAAGCAGTTTAACTTATTAGGATTTACAGTGTTACAATTTTGTTAAGCAAACTATCTGTTAAACACCAATGATATATTAGTAAACCTAAACTATAATTTCAGAGGTTCATTATTGTTGGAGAACCATCCCTTGAAATTTCATGTCTCAATGAGAATCTTTTTTCAGAAGCTATAATCCAATAACATATTTGTTTGCTTTCATATTGGTAAATCCTTCTGAATGATTTAAGAAATGCTTTTAAATGGAAATCTGCAATGAAAAATCTTTGTATGCAACTCTTAAAATGCCTTCTGTTTCATTAATAAAAATCTTAATTACAGAGGGAAAAAATATGCGAGGACAAAAGCCCCATTTGTTGGAGCATGTCAGATGATGTGCATCATCATCAAGAAATTCTACTCTCTCCACCCTATATTATGTGACAACATTTAGCTCTGCACC
The DNA here is from genome assembly GCA_032618575.1 of Nicotiana noctiflora. Lineage (NCBI taxonomy): Eukaryota > Viridiplantae > Streptophyta > Magnoliopsida > Solanales > Solanaceae > Nicotiana > Nicotiana noctiflora. The sequence goes on along the minus strand of JASVEL010012017.1, from coordinate 25,227 downwards.
AAATTTAAAATGTCAATTGACGTGTACCTTATATTGGTATTGGTGAATGCAACATTATGCAGGGAACTGTTTGCTTTATTACTGATCAAAAAAAGGTGATTGAAAATTTATATGGGTTAATGCACCAATCAGAGAGGTATCTAGACCAAAGATACAAGCTAACAAGTGTGTGCATCCTTAGGGTAAGGAGTACCAGTATTGAACAGCATCTCCATTTTAATTAAAGAAATGGAAAACCAAAATCTACCTTTTTCTATGAACTCGGGCTAACGAATGAAAATCTGAAGATTAGAAATAAACATATCCATACTAAACAAGTAAAGCACATTTTGCCATAATTTTTTTCCTTCCATTAGTAACTTATTTCTCACAGGAAATTATTGATAAAAGTTATGCATATAAAATATCATAAGATGAAGCATATAGTTATCACAATAAATATAGACGATGGAGTTTTGGAGTCAAGTAAAGAAGAAAAACTAACTTGGTAAGATGCCTATGAGCATCAAATATGACAATCAGTACATCATATAGATTAATAGACCTCCATGCGCTTTCAATACGTGCTTTCATGTCCTTGTAGGGAAATCCACTTTTCTTTAGCATAAGCCCAGGAGTATCAAAGAAACACTGTAAAAGAATCCATCAAATATGTAGCAATCCCAAAAAAGGTCTTGACATCTAAGAAAAGGATTACTCCAGAAAATATAACTCCTTTTTTTTCCTCAATATTTTAGATGCACAAAATATATTTCAGCCTGCAAGATTAGCACATGAGGTCCGACATTTTTCACTATTAGTCATACTTTTGCAGTTTGCTTCTTTCCTCTTTTGTGTAAGACTTCTCTTTAAATAAATAAAAGTTGTTCAAAAAGGAAAAATAAATAAAAAGTTCTGTAAATAATACATTTGATGTGCTATCATTTCTCAAAAAAGAAAAAAAGACAGCTTAATGTAACTGTAAGAGTAAATATTCCCTTTTCAAAAAGAATGATGGCTGAATCAAGCTTGTGTCAGCTTAAGCAAATTACTGACATTTATTAATCCTAAGAAAGAAAAAGGGCCGACCCAGTTCAATACCCACTTTGTGGGTGTCTGGGGAAGGGAATACTCTAGGCAGCCTTCCCCCTGCTTTGCAGAGAGGCTGATTCGAACCCGCGACCTGACACACCATGGCAAGCAAGCTTAGCGCTGAGCCGAGCCGGCCCTTCTAAGAAACTGAGATTGTAATCTTACTCCAAGAAAAATACTTTTTCAATCAATTAATGAGTTAATTTCACATGTGTTTGCTGAACTTTACCCTCGTAAAGTCACATTATCTTTTTGTCACATCAAAGTAACTAAACTTTACACACTATAACAATAAAAATTCAGAACTGTTTCTAGTGAATTATGTGTGAATTACTTAAAAAATACAGATGGAACGTTAAATTTCCAAAACCAAGTAATCATTTCTTTTTAAATATTTGATTAGTTGTCTTTTGTTTTAAATATGAGTAGTCAAACTTTTACAAGGTGAGCTTTTTTCTTCGGTCATTTGCATTTTCTAAGTCGAAAATTTGACCTTCCGGTCATTAGTATTCTGAGATATTCACACACGGTTCAGTTACTTTAATGTGACAAAAAATAGCTATGTGACTTCAGTGTCACATGGGGGTAAAATCTAGTCACCAAAATGTGACAAAAAATGGTTTAACAACTTTATATATATATGGTCATGTTGGAGACTAAAGTTCATTTTGGCAAATAGATGCATCTCAAGCTAAGAGAAAGCACAAAGGTCAACAACCAGAGAAAAAGAGAGAAACTGAAACCTAGTAATTCTAAGTACACTTACGATTTGTGTCTTTCCTTTAGTCATCACACCTAAGACTTCATGAATAGTGGTATTCGTCTTCCGTGATACAGCAGAAACTTTGGTCCCAACCTACAGAAAGAAAAAGCGGTAAGACAGAAAACAATCATATAGCAGAAAGACTACTGCAGGGATTAGTTGCCAATAAGAACATAATAACACTCTGTTTGGGGTAAAATAAGAGCTATAACAGTTTCAGACGGCATACTCTATTGCGAATCAGTGTTGTCAAAGGTGCGCTTAAGCCCTGAAGCGAGGCTCAAAAACACGTTAAGTGTTTCGCCTTGCTTTGTCGGCGCTTTAGTGTCCCGTCAAAGCTCTAAGGCATACTTTTCCTTGTCAAAGTGTGTAATCTTGAAAAGCGACCTTAAACAATTGATATTTCATTTTATCTTAAATTATTTTCAATTTATGTGTCCATATATTTGTTATTAATGATTATAATGATTAGTCTTGGAGACTACACGCATATTTTTACGTTTTCTCCCGTTGCGTCTTTTTTCTCACACTTTATTTGTGCTTTGCGCTTAAAGCCTATACGGACCTTAGAGCTTTTTTGCGCTTTTCGCCTTTGATAACACTATTGCGAATACAACAGCAACAAAGCCTCACTCTCATACTAGTTGAGGTTTTTATTCAAAAATTATATGTACAGCAACAGAACAGGGTAAAAGTACTAAAGCACATGATTGTCCTAATCAGCATTGACCACCAATATTCGCAAATTAGTCATCACTAAACTCATATAACCAACAACAAAGATAAAGCATGGAAATTTATCAAGATGAGTCATCGAACTATGCACTTGAAATCCTAATTGTATGATAAACAAATTTATATATTTTCAGCAACAGAACAAGCGAAAAGTTGTTAAGCTTATGATTGCCCTAATCAGTAATTACCACTAATACTCGCAAATTAGTCATCACTATACTCATATAACCTACAGCAACAATAAAGTATGGAAATTTATCAAGAAGAGTCATCTAACCATGTACTTGGAAAACCTTATGTACAAAATTTTGTATACTTAGGAAGACAAAATAATCTAGAAGTACCAAAGCACGTCATTTGCCCTAATCAGCAGTAACCACCAACATATCATTCAGCAGGAAAGCCTTGTGCTTTTTCTAGCTTTTCAATAGGTTTCTTTCTTCTTTGAATTAGCTTGGATCTCCATTGAAATAAGGAAAACAGGATGAAAACCCTAAGCCTGCATCTCCATATATCTAACATCCAGGGCTCCAGGGCTCCAAACTCCAGGGCTCAAGGCTCCAAGGCTCCGGGGCTCAAGGCTCCAGGGCTCCATTTTAGCGATAAATCTGGCTATTTTTAAATTTCTCGCTATTTTTTCCAACATATATTGCATGGCTCAATAGCATGTTCTTAATTTTTTATGAAATTATTTAGTACTAAAAATTAATTAAAATATCTAACTGTTACTTGAAATAAGTAATACGATATTATATTCATTTGTCCGTGAGAAAAGAAAGTTCTTTTCCTAAAATGTCTTCTTCATTAAAAAAAAATATTTTTTCAAATAATAACTTTATATCGTACCCAAATTGACATAATTTTGGTTCACGATCTACAAGTATGAGGTGTTGTTCTCACCAGATCCTTTGCTTTCCTTTGTCTATGCACTAGCTCTCACCCTAAAATGATTCCAAGAAAAACCAGCATGTAAATTCAAAAATAGCCAGATTTACCACTGGTCGTCGAAAAATAGCCAAGTTTCAAAAGTCATCAAAATTTAGCCACTTTAATCTGAGCGAAAACACTGTTCAAAAGCTGGAAAAATATGCCCGCAAATTTTACTAGAGTTCAAGCATAATTATGCTGGAACTCCCGCAAATTTTACTGGAGTTCCAGCAGTATAATTGTCCAGTATAATATACTGGAGTTTAGAGCACTAGTGCTCCAGTCTCCCGCAAATTTTACAGGAGTTATCAAAGTATACCGGTCCAGCATAATATACTGGAGTTCGTTCACAAATGCACTAGAACTCCCGTATATTATACTGGACCGGTTCATGTTACAGCAAACTAGTGGCTATTTTTCATTGACTTCGTAAACAGTGACTATTTTTCAATGACCAGTGTGAAAACTGGCTATATTGTGAAATTTTAACTAATATATCACTTCCCACTCTTATGGGATAAGTGTCTTGCAAAATAAGTTTGTTAATTTCAAATTTGTCATTTTGGCGGGTAATATTTGCTACTTTACTCCCCTAACTATTACGGCTTATATATTTTAATTCCCCTTGCTAAATTTCATTTACAAAAATCAAAATTCGGTTTGACACAACCTTCATTTTACATGGGGCATGTTATCACTAATGTATTTTAACATGGGGCACGTTATCACAAAAATTCATTATCTTCTTTTCGTCATCCATTATCATCATAACGCTATTTTCATATTTCTAGTAAATAAATATGGTCAAAGCTATACCATCATTTTTCACGATAAACTGTTATAACATCCCATAATAAAGAAAAACTTGCAATATGAAGAGAAAATAAACTGACCAAATTTAATAATGAATGGCTAAACCTGTCTGAATTCATCCTTCATTTACAACAAAGCATACATTATCTACGTGGGCATATCGTCATTGATATTTAAAGAACACTCTACAAAGACGGGAAGGATGATTCTTTTTCCTCTTTTTCTTCCCTTGTCCTAAATTAGAAATATTTGTACAATTGAGCAGAGAGATGATTTCATTTCTTAACTATGTAAGAAACAAAAAAAATGGGTACACCCTGACCCTGCAGGCTGCAGCTGCAAAATCAAGCAGGCAAACCACCACAGCAAACGTTGCTCTAAGCATTCTATGGCATTTGCCTCCAGCACATCTGTAAATATTTTCTTGCCTTTTCAAAGTCCATAAACAGGTCTCGGTTCTTGGATTATCACTGGCTCAAAATTTCCCCTTCTATCTTTAGCACCATCCTTGCAAACATCATACGCATGCATAGGTATTAAGGGATTGAGACACAAATTCATCAAGGCTGATTAAATCACTGATGTGCAGAATGTCGGGCCTTTGGTGGAACATATAGAGTATCACCGCACTCAATTGGTGTATGGCTAAGTGGATTCCATCTATCAAACACGATACGGCCACCTCGCCCCATCCTTCCACGAAAGTTAAATGTGCGTGCATGTAGGCCATTTGGTGTTGGAGAACCTGGAGGTATAATACCTGCAGCTGACAATTTGTCTGGGTCTAGAGGTTTTGTGAATAGCAAAGGTGGCTCGTTCGGATCCTACATAACCCAATGAAATGCAGAAGTTTAGTCACAAAATCATTGTTAACAAGTGGATTAATAGCATGTTTGGCCAAGCCGGAAAAATTAGCTTATTTTTTCAAAGTGCTTTTTTCCAAAAGCACTTTTGGTGAGAAGCAACTTGTGTTTGACTAATTAATTTAAAAAGCACTTCTAAGTAGCAATTAGTGTTTGACCAAGCTTTTAAAAACTGCTTATAAGTGTATTTTTCTCAAAAGTGCTTCTATAAAATGCTTCTGGGAAGAAGCTGCTTGCTTTTTTCTGTTTCTCCAAAATTACTGTTTTTCCTCAAAAATACTTTTTCCCCCATAAAAGCTTGGCCAAACACTTAGAATTTGGAAGAAAAAAACACCTTTTTTTGAAAAAAAATGCTTTTTAACCTGGAGAAGTTTGGCCAAACATGCTGTAAGTTTAGATGGATCTCAACAGACATGCAAAGTAATACAAACATAACTTATGAAACACGTGTTACTATAGGTTAAGACAAAGTACTAAAGGAAGCAACTTAGGAAAGTAGGTAACCACCAATTTATGCAGCCATCCAACCGGCACGTGTCTTCGCTTGAACTCTCGCCTCATCATTCCAGGAGAAGCTATCACCGGCTTGGAGTCGGGGAAGGTTACATTTGGTGCTATATGACGACCATGTGGACGGCTAATAGTAGGATCATCAGAGTCAACAAATTCATCCTCACTTGAAACAACCTTACTTGGGAAGGAAGGAAATTCAGGCAGAGCCAAGGTATCCCCAAAAAGATCACTTTCATTCTGAAATTCAGGAAAGTTACGTTTATTAGATCAAAGTAACATTCAACATGAATAACCTCAAACCATAAAGCCCTGAGGAGGATAACCAGTTACATTTGGTACTGGAAAAGGTCTAATGATATCGTAATATGGCTAAACGGGACACAGTCACACAGACAAGGAATATCCGTCTCCAAATTTAAGTGATCTACTGCAGTAAAAAGCTAATTCCACTCCAATGACCAATCTATCAGATTTTCCTTCCTTCTTTTTATTTGATCTTTTCAAAAGAGAAGCTAGTGCCACTCCATTCAGCAAAACTAACTTTTGATAGGCAGCTGAATTTCTTTTCAGCACAGCAGTTACAATTTTATCCACAGCTACATGTAAGCTTCTAATTAAGCCTCAATTCATCAAACTTCAAATGCAATCATAATAAAGCTTAGAGCAGATACATTAAATCTATTTCCAGTTTAGATATAATAAGAAATAAAATGGAAAATTATTAAATGATGCTCTCATTACTGCAGGTAGGTATATTAGGGTTAAAATAATGACAAATAAAGAAGATGGTGACCCTCCCTGCATACCTTGTGTTTCATTTGAAGTCTCTGGAGATTAATCTCACTCTCAATAACCTCTCGCTTCTTCTCCTCTCTCTGCACACAATAACATCAGGATTATGAATACTGCTTACTAAGCAGATCATAAGGACTAAATTTGTATAGGTCAGTAACTTGTCATGAAGTATACATTAGCAATTGTTAAGAAAGACAAACCTTGATGAGAGCCTCAAGGATGATCTTTGCTTGGTCAAGATTGCGCCTAACCTGGACAATGTCTGGACAATGTGAGACAATATAATAAATATCCAATGGGACATTTTATTGGAAAAGACCAATTCACACATAGCATCAATTCGTCTATAGTCAGTTAAGCATTCAAAATACACTTTACCCCCCTAAACAAAGTACATTATCCTCCACAAAGAAAATCATGTTAGGGAACAGCTGTTAGTTTCTTAGATCATTATTATTAGGTCCTAAACTATCGCAACGTAATTCTACATAAAAAAAAGGTTCTATTAGGCAAACAAGAAAGACCGATACAATACTCCTTCAATAAGAAATGATGTGAGCCCTAGACCGTTGGCAAGAACCAATGGTAGTATGCAAAACCATCATCTTACACAAGATGTCTAGATCCATTAATGGGCAACGCGAGATTGATGTACAAAAACTGTAATAAATTGGTATGGTTGCAATTCATGCCAAAACTAATGCAATGCTGTTAGATCGGTATGAAGGAAATGAGGGTGGTATCATCTGGTGGCAAAGAAGCTTATGATTCTGGGTGCAGCTGCACTGGGGATGATGATAAGCAAAATATGACATCGGAGGATCACCATGGCCTATACACAGGGAACTGTCAAGATAGACAACAATAGGGAGAACCCCAGTAGTATTTCAATTAAGAGGTCACATCAAGAAACAAAGGCTAAAATTGTCCTTGGGTTCACCTGACGAAGCTTTTCAAATGATTGTGCGTTGTTTTCCCTCCTTTGCATCTGTTAAAGAAAAAAGGATGCCAGAAATTCTCCATTAACACAAATAAAATGCCATGAGAATCAAATTGTCAACGTCGAAAATTTGACACAATAAGGATGGAACATAGTCATAAAATGGCATACCCTCCTTGTATGAAGTCTGTGGGCCTTCTCCCTTGGCCTAAATACATTATATGGATTTGTGTCGTTAACTGGCGGGGGAGGCTGAAATCGTGAAAGCAATGAACAGTAGTCAGTAGATAATCAACAGCAGCAAATGAAGTCACATTAAAGAACATCAAATCTTCATTTCTTTCAGTAAGTTCAAATATTCATTTTGCTTTTTCTTCCTATAAGTTCAAAACTTTAATACACTATAATAAAGATAAGAATGCAAAATTTTTTATTAAGTATAAACAACAACAACAACAAACCCAGTATGATCCCAACTGACCAACATGTGGGGTCTAGGGAAGGTAGTTTGTACGCAGACCTTACCCCTACCTAATGCAGGTAGAGAGGTTGTTTCCAATAGACCCTCGGCTCAGGAAGGGCAAGATTATTAAGTATAGACAAAACTAGTAATCATTGTTTGCCCGAGGCAGAATTTAAGATTGTTGCTGAAAGTATTAGTCAAACAGGGCTATCGATGCAGAAATATTGCGAAAAACAGAATAAAGAAGCAGACAAGAGGTGCGCTGTACAATCTTCCACATAAATGAGGTTAATAAACACAAATATATTGTGCCAAGTACTACATAGTAGGAATATTAATTTAAAAGCGCTTATATGTGATTCACAAATTCAGAAAATTGAACTGACCTGCAAACGCCGAAGTACAGGTTTCTGCCACCGCTCCCGCTGATAGAAAAGAAACAAAGATTCCCAATAAAAAGAGAAGGATACATGAGGATTCATCTTTAAAACCACATAAAAATGGACACTATTTAACGCTGATAAAAAGCAAACACCAAAGGCACTAGTAGTCAAGCATTTGGAGCTTTCATATTGAATAGGATAACATAAAAGTTAGAGGACAAATTTTCATGTTTTACTCCGCATACACATTTGCGGAGATGCAACAAGATGCTTTTAACCCATTCTCAAATCCATTTTCAATTAATCTCTTTATCTCTGGCAAACACACAAACTTATGGAACGCATACGATAGGATGCTCATAATACATCCTCAAACTATTTTCCAATTAAGAAAACACAAACTTCTTCGGAATACAGGTCAAAAGAACAAGGTCACAAGGTATAAATGAAAAGACTCAGATTCTTTGACTACAAATCCAGCAACAGAGTCTTCTATCAAAATCAGTAATTCCACAACCTTCAACAAGTTCCTCATCAGAAGTCACATCTGAAAATAAACATAAAATAAAATAGTTGCAGGCATCTCACCCATCATTCAAACTTTTTCCCCATAAAAGGTAACATTTAGGATTTAGCACCTATAGACTGAAGCAGCTAACATGAAGAAATGACCTCAGATCTTACAAGAGAAGTAATCCGTAAGAGAATAACAGGAAAACATGCTTATTCAGTAGAATACGAACTTTTTGCATATATCAGACTTTTTGCATATAAACAGATTTTTCTTTTGATGAACATTGTGTTCACCAAAATTCTACAACTGTAAAGTGGAGAGAAATGCATACCTTATCCTTCCAGTAATTATAAATAGACTGGAACACTCCATATTTAATAGACAAAGACTGCAAGGCCTGAATTTCTCAACCAAAAAAAAAAGGAAAAAAAGATGAATAAGTAAGAATACTAGACTGCAATAGATCCAGAGAAGCAAAATAATCTCATAAAGGAAATAATTCATAACAGCTAAGAATAGGATTATCCAAAAGCAGAAAATTCATGTATAAGTTATGTTGTTGATACTGAAGAAACAAACATATTTTCCAAGGTCAGTGACGAAGATACAGAATCCAAATATATTATAAATCGACATATATTGCAGAACTTACGCATTTTCAGTGAAATATCAATTATTGAACATCTAAGAAGTTTCTCTTTTTTCTGCCGAACAGATTAAATATATATTAGAGCATGATATCTGACTTAAACATGTAAGAATTTTACTTTACATGTCAATATCATTGGTCACTACTCACCAGATCTCCAGTACTAAAAAGTTTTGAGAAATAGGAGACAGCATTTTTAATCATAATGGAGGAGACTAAGCAGTATTTTCCGACGATAATGATCCAAATGCAATCAAAAATTAAAGCTTAAATCCACAATGATGAATTATCCCAGCTTTCTTATTCATAAAATTTAAAATAAAAATTAAAAAATCTTTAAAATTAAATCCAGCTTCTTAAGTTGACACAAATAGTTGTTAATTTGCACAGATCATTAATGCAGACTTTGAAATGTAGCTACCCTCTGCGCAACAAATATTCGTTTTCTCATAAATTTAACAAATAAATACAAAAAATAATGAAAAGAGTCAATGTAACCGTTACATTTAAGAAATGAAACTCTTTGAGCTAATTGAAATCCTCCTTTGACGTCAAAGACCAAAATACTCATCCGCCAGTTGATCTGATCCTGCTACATGTCTAATAATCTCAGTGCATCCTAAGCCCATCTACTTTCGTTAACGAGAGAGAGAGAGTGCATCCTAAGCCCATCTACTTTCGTTAACGAGAGAGAGAGACACGTTATTGCGCAATAGAAGCACATTAATCATGACGATCATTGAAAACACCCCCGTAATCCCAATTAACAAGCATGTATATTTTCAGATTACTTGTTCAAAAAGAGAATGCAAAAGCTAAAAGGATTAAAATAGCAGGAAATGGCTATTTTTAGCTTTTAAGTAGCTTGTAACAGTCATGCAAATTAGTATAGGAGTTAGCTAATACAATGAACATAAATTCAACAGTAGGTCCACAGATAACTACAAACATATAAAGTTCTTATTAGAGCAAACAATATCAGAAAACTACAAAGTAGGCTCTTTAAATAACAAAGGAACACGCCAAAGTCAAACCAGCAAAATTAATGGACTAACAAGAAGAGTTAGTTTTCACCTCAACAGCAGCATCAAAACTTAGAAGCACAGGAACTGGAGAGCCAAGAGTAGTTGCTATAACTCCTGCTCTTTCTCGGGCTTTGTGATCTAAAACTTCTAGTTTGTACAGGATTGTCTCCAACCTGTATCAGGAAATAGAAGTGATTTGTTGACTGTGATCAATAAACAAAATCCAAGTCATGAATAAGGCACATAATATTGAAAGGGAAAAGAACTGAACGAAATGCATAGAGCATAGACACTTTACAATCTTTCCACGGATGAAAGCATCAGAAACCTGAAGCTAAATACAGAATAAGATGAGAATGATTAAAGGGACTGAAAGCAACTTGAGGGAAAAGGAAAAGGCTGTGTCAATGAGTCGGAGAGCAACAGACATACTAGCTCTAGGAAGAAAAATTGGGTCCAGTACTTGGCTTATGGTATGGAAGGATATACTAGAAGGAAAGTAAGTGTATATGCTTGATGCGTCTAGGATGAAAGGTAATGCCATACAACTCTTGCAACTTCAACACAAAAGGAAGTAGTTTCTTCCATGTGGCAACCAATATGTCAGAATAGGACTAACAGACAAGATAATGAAATCCGACTCTGACATCAATGGAAGGTCAAGGAAGGTCTAAAGAGCCCCGGGTTTATAAGTTTTGACTTTAACATCAAATCCACCATCACAGTCCCAATGTCATAAGTGGCTTTGTTGGGTTTGTCTCTCTAGAGCCTGGTCAAGATGCCACAAGATTTGCTTGGAGCACTTCAAAGGTAATGTCAGTTTGCACAGTCAAAGCACGTTCTCACAGTTGATATAATAACGAAAACGAATTTATTTATGAAAAAAAAATTCTCTGTGAAACACCATAATTTGAGCTTATCCTTCATTTGGTGGTTTTCTTTCACTATAAGCATGGACGTTCATAGTCCCTTTATGGTTTAGCTAATTAGTTAAAAGTATAGCTTAAGGCACTGTGCTATGACTACAAAATGGCTTCTGCCCACCTTATTCTCTCTTCCTTATACCTGGACCGCTGGGTTAGCTAAGCTCTCGGGTGCATTGGCCATAGTGTGATGCTTGCTTATGAATTACAGCTATAATGTATATCCCAAAGAAAAAATCCATTATCCTAAGGTAGATTTTAGCATCTCTTACTTTTGTTCTTCCAATGTATGCTCACAAGTACCAGATTTAATTACTGTCTGTGAATGAAAACATATCCAACTTGCGGTAGCAGGAGACATGACAAAATTAAACAGAGAAGAATTCACACTCAATTGAAAAAAAAAAAATAAAGGATGGATATCTTGAAAAAAGCTATTTACATGTGGGGGTGTGTATATATTTAAATGTAATAGAATAGGTACAAAGAAGCATGGTTTAAAATCTTTACTTTTCAGCTGCAAGAACCTTTCTTTCTCTGTTGAACTCTTGAAGCCAGTCTTCATCCTCATTGTCAAGATCATACTCAACAAATTCTCCAATCTCAGCCCGAGCTACGGTAAATTTAACAAAGTATCAATATTTTATAGCAACTCGGATGTAAAACGAGTGTACCCTCCAGTACACTTACACACGTACCTCCTCTAGCATGTATATATGATGTCGTCTGAGCAAAAGTGGGCGAATAATCTCTTTCATATGTATCCACAATCACAGATTCAGGAGTAGGTATTTCAGGAGCCAACTTCTTGCTAGAAGTTTGTGGTACCTAAACAATCAATTATTTCCAACATAATAAGCTTAGTTACAGACACAATTCACCAGAACAGCAATACCCAAATTATCATACTTACTGTGCGTCATGATTAAGACCAAGTACATTACGAAAATTTCGATGGTCTAACCTTCAAAGACAACTTGGAACAGTTAATACGAAACAAGGGATTTAAGATGTGGATTGAGTAATCACAATCAGTATAATTTAACCTATTATAACAGGTATTAAATCGCAATTTACCAATAGGTTACCAACCAATGCTATTAAATACAATTACCTGCAATTACTTTTTAAGTCACCTGATCGTGTAAGTAGAACTTAAACTCTTAAAATATAAAATGCTAGTGAGAGTTAGTTAAACTGAACATTTAATTATGAACAATTCATGCATGCAAATTTACAATATATATATATATATATATATATATATATATATCTAATGAAACATTCAGTGCAATGAAGCATTAAACAAGAATTAAGCTCAAAACCTCATTTTCTGTAGCTTCAGCAGCAAGACGAAGAATAAGGTTCCGCGTATTAGTCTGGCCATCATCATCCTCAAAATCCTTGATAGATTTTAAAATTGGCAACTTCTTGTGAATGTCAAGTGGGCGCGGCCTAAATGAGAGTCTACTCATTCTCAACTCAGCTCATTCTCCACACAAAAATCAAGGGCGGCTCTAGGGTAAGGCAAGTGAAGCCCTTGCCTTATGCCCCAAATAATTAAGGCCCCAAAAATCTATATTATTATATAATATCTATTTTATAATTTATATTTATATAATTATTAATAAAAGGTTTAATTTAATAACTTTTAATATTTGGTAGACGTAAGATTGAGTGAGTTAATTAGATAAAAAATTTTACTAAATTAAATAATATATTTATCTTCTCATTAATTTTATTTTCTTCGTTTATGTATAGTCTTTTTTTTATGGTTCTCACAATTTTATTTTTTAATTTTAACTCAAATTTTTTAAATTAACTATTTTTTTGGTCACTTTTCATTGATCCACACACTAGAAAGCAAGTTTTTTTGTATTTCATCTTTTTTAACTAAGAAATTCCCGAGACAAATGTCGCAAGATTCAAAACACGACAGATAATGGGTTCACCCTTTACCATTTTCATTTATGGAAAGATCAATTCAATATTATGCGACTAACTCATATATCATGAGTTGCACTCTCACCACTATATCAAAGTCATGTAGTTTTTTTTGTATCTCAATATAACATGGATTTCGTAAGACGTTTCAGGGTCTTTTTAATATATTTTGATTTTAGGCCACCAATTTTGTTGAGCCCCCCTTATTGACGATCAACAATTATTTCGAGACTATGGTCCCACCATGAACGTACTGTTCAACCAATTTTATTCACATTTGGTAACTGAATGACACACTCACTATATTTAATGTTCTTGTCATTATTGTCTTATCTTAAATGAGACTCTATAAATTTGATTGAGAATATCAGGTGTGAACAAATGGCTCTCATTGGAGACTAGTAAAGCATTGATTTACGTTTCCCAAAATTTTTAATAACGAATTTTAAAATTTTATTTCAAATTAGACAATATTAATGTTTGTAAAAAAAAATTACAAAAATTGTAAAAAGAAAAAAAAAAGAAAAAAAAGAAAGGTGTATACTCTTTAACAATAAAATATTTTAAAATTTTGAATTAAATTACTTAAATCTTTATATTAGTAAATATATTTTTTACAACAATATCAAAGATAACATATTGTAAATACATGTCTAACATCTTATTTATTTAAATTATTATTTTCTAATATAAATAATAATATTACTATGTGAAGTTGAAAACTTTATGTTATTAAAGAATATATAGTATAAACAATAAGTATGAAAAAAATGGCAAGATTAATATTTTTGCATATATGTGTATACGTACTAATAAAAAAAGTATAAGGCCTCTTATTAAAATTTGGCTTTAGGCCACCAATTTTAAGGAGCCGCCCTTGACAACAATTCTCTCATTTCAACTCTTTATCAAGTTTCAACTCAGCTTCCAACCTTTTTAAAATAAGCAAAACAAAGTAAGCTACCAACTATATTGAACAAAATAAACATTATGAGTTCACTTAAGGTTTTAGTGATCAAGCAGAGTATGACTCGTTCGAGTTATCCGAGTCGACTCAGTAACCGTTTCGATTGAATAACGGTCGATTTTTCCTTTACCTGTTGATTCTCCACAGGGTGAAGGATTTTCGTTTGGAAATAGAAGCGAATGGTTTTCCAGCAGGGGTGGCCGAGGGTTTCTATACTTGTGAACTGCCGGAGAAGAATGGAGAGTTAGTTCATTCCGGGGCTTAATCAAGGCAATTTAAATGGGGGGTTTGAGAAGAGTGGGAATTTGGGAGTTGTTCGGGTTAACTCCGGACCCGTATAGTTTTGGTCATAAATGTAGAGTGCGTTCGTGTGGCTGGTCCGAAGTTGCATTATTGTATGAATCAACGAATGAGAGTAATTGTTTGAATTCTGGTTTAAGTTGGACATGTTTTTCTCTCTTTGGTGGAAATACTTTTATGTAAAAATGTTGTAATTCTAAATTTGTTGGTAACTTGGATGCAAGGGTGTCAAACTGGCGGGTTGGGTCGGATATGAACGGTTCAAACGATTAATTTATAAAACGGATAAAATATCCGACCCGACATGTATTTAAAACGGATAAAAAAACAGGTTTTTCTAACGGATAATATGGATATTTATATTATTCATGGCTTCTTAAATATGATAAGAATTTTAGTCTTCCAAATTTGAGGTAATTTGAGGCTTTACATATGTAAAAGTTAAACATATTAGTTATCTATTTGTTATCCATTTTCTAAATGGATAATATGGCTCATTATCCATATTCGACCCGTTTTTAAATGGTTCTTATCCATCCCATTTTTTGATTGATAATATGGTTGTGTAATTATTATTTTTTAACCATTTTGCCACCTCTACTTGGATGCTTTACAAATAAAAGTTGTAAAAAAATTGAATTGTCATAAAACAATAAAAGAAAGAAGTATCGCAGTAGGGAGAGAATACGTATTGATTTGAGATGAATTATAATGGAATAGAATTCCTCTATTTATAGAAACATGGAAAAAGTGACTTAGACAAAAAATAACAACCTCTAAAATCTCTCTAAAAGATAGGCATTCACCATAAATAAAATAATATTTATAACACCTCCCCCCTTGAATATATATCCAATAGATAATGCAATACCTTAATGATAATCAATTTTATTTCTTCAAATTAGTATAATTAACTCTTCCAGAGCTATCAATTTTATTGCTTTCATTACTTTTGCCTTATAATAATCACATTGCCATAATATTTTATCATAATCACAATCGGTACGTGATCAATGTCCATTCATGTCATAATAATAAAATTATTTTCTTGTTTCGTCTTAAACCTCCCTCTAGATGTGAGTGTGATACATTCACCACCACTAGTATGTTCATATTCTTCCAAGAATGAATATGTATTCATAGATTACGTGTTGTTACATTCACATCATGAATAGACCATAATCATTCATATGTGATTTACAAAATCCCATGTCAAATCGATGACAAATATTACTTTCACAGAGGAAAGTATTATTTTGAGAATCCTTATGGTTCTCATTCTCACAACGATGGCGATTACAATTTTATATATTTTTACGTCCACATCTTTTGATACATTCACAATAATAATTTATTTTCTTTCATACTTATTTCATAGTGCTACTACATTCTCTTAAGGGAACGAGAATAAAGCAGGTTCAATGGTATGGGCTTTCACTTCTCGTGCTCATAATCATACATGAATTTGATCATAGCAAAACATAGAAATTTTAATACGTCGGGTGGTTATAATTTCTTACAAACTCTATTAGAGTTATAATAAAAATTTATTGTCTTTGCTTGTATTTAAAATTAAATTATAAAATTTCAAGAATTTAAAAGAAAAAATAAGGTAAAATACTTACCTTGAATCAAGAATTTATTCCTCGAGGAAGTTCATGGAACAATTGACAATCATTATGGTCAATATTACGCACAAGTTAAATACCATGCATGTATCCTCAAGCTTGGTGACCAAAGAAGATGCATAGTAGAAGAATATCAATGCATTCACAAAAGAGCCTCACGCAAATTCTTATATATTCTCTCAATGGATGGTTTAATTTCTCAAATATTAGACAACTAATTAATAGTATATCTACAAAATAATACAAATCACATTCTACTCAATTAGTTAGAGTCTCGTACTGACAACGTGTTATAAAATAAGAAGAATAGTATTGCACCGGTAAAGAGAGAGAGAATTCTTACCGATTTGAGATGAGCTACAATGGAATAGAACATGTATATTTATAGGGGGGAAATGAATTAGCTACAAAATAACAAACTCTAAAATCTCTATAAAAAATCTGACATTCGACATAAATAAAATACTATTTATAACATATAATGATATTTTGCTGCTTTTTTAACCTATTCGTGGAACATAATTTCTCAATTCAACCCCGACCCACTTATCATCACGAGAGAACAACACATTTTTTATTAAATGATAAATTGATTCTTAACTATTTGATTAGAAAAAAGATGGGAATTCTTATTGGTGGAAACGATTAGGGTACAACATAAACCACATTCGCTTCGTTTTACCACAAGGTTCGTACAAAAAAAATAGCAATTGACCAAAATTAGTGTTAACATTAATGATGAAAAACAACCTAGAAGTGGAAGTCAGAAAACAGGAAAGAAGTTTTGTTGTTTGGGTAAGTTAAGAGAAGGAGAAAGGGAAAATCGACGACGATGTCACACACTGCATAAGGGTTGGTTGGATGAAGTGGAGGTTAGCGTCGGGAGTCCTGTGTGACAAGAAAGTTCCATTGTTACTAAAGGGTAAGTTTTATAGAGCAGTGGTTAGGCCTGCGATGTTGTATGGGACCGAGTGTTGGCTGGTTAAGAACGCACACACTCAAAAGATGAAAGTAACAGAAATGAGGATGTTAAGGTGAATGTGCAGGCATACAAGGATGAATATGATTAGAAATGAAGATATATGAGAGAAGATGGGCGTGGCTCCCATGGAGAAAAAGATGCGGGAAGCAAGACTCAGATGGTTCGGGCACATTCACAGGAGGAGCACTGATGTACCGGTGAGAAGGTGTGAACGACTGGCGGTGGTGGGCACGAGGAGAGGTAGAGGGAGACCCAAGAATTATTGGGAGAGTTTATCAGGCAGGACATGATGCAGAACATGACCCTTGACATGGAATTGTGGAGGTCGAGCATTAAAGTTGTAGGTTAGGGGAAGTTAACACTAGAGTGAGACTAGCCAGTTATGAGTTAGTCTTAGGATTTTAGTCCTAGGATGCTACGGGTCCACTACGGATGCAAGGCTTTATCTACTGGATATTATAGTATATTCCATCTTTTTCGTATTGTATGTATTTCCTTTTACTGTTATTTTGTTATTTTATTATGAGTTTATCGATACTAATAATATATCATTTTTTTGTTGCTTTTTGAGTTGAGGATCTCCTGAAATCAGTCTCTCTATCCCACAGGGTAAGGGTAAGGCCTGCATATATATTACCCTCTCAGACCCCACTTGTGAGATTACACTGGGCCGTTGTTATTGTAGTTGGTTATATGAAACAAGTGAGGACAACGGACTTCTATAAGAGCAATGCTTCTGTTATTTCATTCTTTCCACTTTTTAATTTCTCATAAAACCCCCTTTTTTTAGTAATGAGTTTCAATCTTCAGCAGCGGTCACAGGATATGAGAGGATTTTAGCTTTACCCATTAAAGTTAATACGTATGAGTACAAATTATGCGCAGTGACAATATAAAGAAGGCTAAGTTAACCTACAACAATAAATACCTTATCCAACCTAGAAAATAGAGTAATACCAAAATGATAATATTCTTTATCACCACCAGTGTATATATCTTAATTCTTTTTGGCACCCTTCTCTCTGTATATTCACACTTCACTCTTATACTAACTCCATCTCCAAGAATCATCTTCACTATCATAGTCCTCAACTGGACTCTCCATTTCTGGAACATCTTGTTGCTCCACAGCTTCAACTTCTTTTTCCTCGACATTTTCAGAATTTGCTTCTTCCTCCTGTGCAAAATCAATAACGCTTCAATGTATGAATTAGGAAATTGGGTCAAAAAAACATATAATGCTTATTTCATTGCTCTTATCCCCAAGAAGGTAGGACAAGAGGAGATGAAAGATTTCAGGCCTATAA
This sequence comes from Nicotiana noctiflora, assembly GCA_032618575.1. Taxonomy (NCBI): domain Eukaryota; kingdom Viridiplantae; phylum Streptophyta; class Magnoliopsida; order Solanales; family Solanaceae; genus Nicotiana; species Nicotiana noctiflora. Next base: position 6,722 of record JASVEL010012017.1, on the reverse strand, counting down.
GTTCAAATTGAAGCTTCTGCAAGATCTTATCAAAAATGCAGGCACAGAGAATGAAGAAAGTTATGAACATTCTGGTTGCAAACTCTCAGATGACCTTTGTTAAGGGGAGACAAATTACAGATGCGGTGGTTATAGTAAATAAGCATCTTGACAGTAGGAGGCAAGGGGAAGCGAGGTTAATGTGCAAGCTGTACATGAAAAAGCATTTGATTGTGTTAATTGGGCGCATTTATTAGGCTTGCTGAAAGATATGGGGTTCAGGGACAAGTGGATTGGATGGATAAAGTGTTGCATCGCAAATGTTAGGTTCTCAGTGATTATAAATGGTTCTCCCAAAGGCTTTTTTCCTACATACAGGGGCTTAAGGCAATGGAGGGACTAAGTTCAATGATGCGAAAGGTAATGAGGTTTCAGTGGATCAAGGGTTTTGGTGCTGGGGCTGTGATTTACGATGGAGTGGAGATCTCTCAATAAAGGTATCTCAGGGTGACTCTTCTATTATTTGAAATGATTTCTAGCTTGAAAATAAACATGGGAAAAAGTTCCGTGTTTGCAGTTAGTGAGGTACATAACATACAAGGGCTTGGAGATGTCTTGGGCTGTCAAATCGGAGAGCTTCCTACAGAACATCTGGGTATGCCATTGGGGACTAGGTACAAGGTAAAACAGGGGTGGCAAAAAATTGACAATCAGTGTGAAAAGAGACTTGCTATGTGGAAAAGATCATACTTATCTCTTGGAGGAAGGGTGGTTCACATTAACAGTGTTCTTGACTCTCTTACTACATACCCTATGTCTTTGTTTTCCTCGCCACATGCCAGTAAGTGTTAAAAAGAATATTGATAGAATTTGGAGGAACTTTTGTCGGGAGGTAACAAAGAAATGAGGTCCTTTTATTTGGTAAAGTGGGAAAAGTTGAAGCGTGGCAAAAGAAGAAGACTGGGTATTAAAAACTTGAAAATTCACAATGATAGATTATTAACGAAGTGGTTGTGGTTAGCACGGGGCGAGGTAGAAGAAGGCCTGAGAAGTATTGGGGAGAAGTGATTAGGCAGGATATGGCAATACTGCAGATTTCCGAGGACATGGCCCTTAATAAGAAAGTCTGGAGGTCTATAATTAGGGTTGTAGGATAGAGACTTATCTGTTTATGCATTTTCTGCTGGAGTCACTAATGCTTTTTTGTTTTTCCTTTTCTTTTTCTCTTCTTTCTCTTCCTTTTCACTTGAGCCGAGGGTCGATTGGAAACAACCTCTCCACCCTTTCGGGTAGAGGTAAGGCTTGTGTACGTATTAACCTCCCAAGACCCCACTTTGTGGAAATACACTGGGTAGTTGTTGTTGTTGTGGAGATATGGAAAAGAAAAGGGGCAACTTATGGAGAAGGCTTATACCCGACAAATATGGTATACAACATCTCTGGTTTACCGGCCCTGTTAATTCATCTCATGGATTGGGGCTATGGAAACACATCTGCAGCCTATGGCCTACTTTTGTTGTCAACAAGAATCAAAGTTGGAAATGGCAGGCAGATGAGGTTCTGGCAAGATGCTTGGGTAGGACATGCCCCTCTACTGTCTCAATATCATGATCTCTATGATTTCTCTTATAGTACTGGTTCTCTGGTTTCAGAGTGTTGGAACAGAAGCAACTGGTGCCTTAATTTTTGTAGATACTATTTTGATTGGTAAGTCCCTAGAATGGCTCTAATGCTAAAGGATTTAGGGAAGGTGGTCATGTATGATGATGTTCCTAATAGAATCATATGGACAAAACAGATAGATGGTGTTTTCTCGTAACTTCTTGCTATAAAACAATCAACAGTGATGGTGGCAGCTCTACAGGCTGGCCTTGGAAGAGGATATGGAAGTCCGAAGCCCCTATGAGTTTAGATGTTTCATGAGGATAGTTACACACAACGTGTGTCGTACTCAAAGTAACTTACAGAGAAGAGGGGTGTCGACTGATATCAGATGTTTCATGTGCAACAAGGAGGAGAAAAGCACTAGTCACCTTTTTTTCACATTGCACAGTGGCAAGGCAGATCCAGTGAAGGATCTATTGAACATCTGGGGAGTTGAGGGATGTATCAATCGATAAGAAAGATATAGAACAACATCCCAGCTTATGTGTGCTGGGCAATATGGAAAGAGAAGAATGCAAGTGTTTGGAAAGGAAAATAGAAGTTGTAAAGAAAATTAAATGCTCGTGTGCATGGTTTTTTGGTGCAACCTAGAGGATGTTAGAGATGAGAATAGCATGCTTGATTTCTTAGATTCACTGCAGGATTAGAACTTTTGTATAGATGGAACCATTTCCTTTTGTTTTGGTGTAGAAGGTTCCAATCATTGTACTTATCTGGTACCAACTTAGTAACAGGATTTTGTAATTAATATATAATAGTTTACCAGTTTCACCAGAAGATCCTCATCATTACCATTTGTAACAGAATCGTTAGGTTGTTCAGGCACATATTCCCCATCATCCGCTACTACTTCAGACTCATCCACTAGTCTATTTGCATTTACGGACTTTCTTCTACTCCTTAATGATCTACCCGCTCCATTCTCTTCAGTAATTGCAGAAAGATCAGATGCATGCAATTTTTGCTTTTTAGTCTTTGGCCTCTGATGTACCTAAACAGACATAGTTGCAAGTGGGTTAAGAAGAGAAATAAAGGGCTCCGCCAGCAAGGCAAACTATTTCAAAAATTGAGAAGTAACTAAAACAGTTTATTGATTTACAGGTTCCTCAGGCATCTGAGAAGTAGATTCAAGGAGTTCTGCTGGGATGCCAACATCTGAATGCGAAGCTTCGATAACATATTCTTCATGAACTGGAAATTCATGAGTAGATTCTGTAATAATATTATTATCAAATCCTCTGGCTGAGAAATCAAGGACATCATCAGCAGGGAATCCATGTTCCTTCCCTCCATCCACAAAATCCATTTCAGAATGAACTGAGTGTGAATTTGGCTGAGATGAAACTGACTCTACTGCATCTGAATCAGGGATGCTTGTGTCGTATCTCTCTCTGTATACTTGTAGCTTGGACTTGGGTTGAAACCTTCTGGTACTCGGCCCTGAATAAACATTAGAAATTAAAAATGAGTGGAGCACATGATAAAGTGCAGGTGCAGGAACCTGAAAATTCTCCCATACCAGATGTAGTAGGTACCCCCAGGATATCTGCTTCCAAGGAAGGATAGCTGTCCATCTCCTGCAACCGACAAACTGGAGTATTTGTAAGTAAGCAAAGGAATCTAAATGACAAATGTTTTGCTGTTCAGTAAAAAGTGGGGAAGGGCATGAATTTGACCATCTGACAACTTCCACTAACATGAACAACACTTCCTTGAAAAGTTAATGGATCTTGACATGCAGCCACTTCATCAGGTTGAAGATTAGAAGTGCTAGGAGCTGAATCATCAACTGAAGAAACTGGAATTGAAAGTTGTTCTTGTCCCTTCTCTGCACCAGCAATATGAACTGCAGATGGATCTGTAGCGGGACTAGAATTTTCTGCATTATTATAAGCAGTACCGCAGTTTACTAATTTAATCTTTAATAATTGGCCAATTATCCAAAATAAGGTAACTCCTTTGCAAAATCTGTTACCAAGTTCCAAGTTTAAAGGTAATATGCAGGAAAAATTAGTAATAAGAGAACAGAAGAAGATAGGCCGTTACCTATGGCGCTTGAGATAGGAAGTAAATCATCAAACGAATCCAAACATATATATATGCCTGCATACTGAAAGTTGAAGAGCTTTAATTAGGATATAAAAGGTCCGTTAACATGATCAAAATATGGATAAGAAAATATCACCTCTCCCTCGGATTTCTCAAGACAAGTTTTCGCATCTTCACTGTTATCAGGCACTACCGTACTTGTATCTAGATATGAACCAACTGATGGACCCAAAGTTTCTGCAGCAAGAGGATGCTCCAAGGAAGGTTCCGCTAACACAAAGCTTTGTTCATCGTCTGCTTATATTTAACAAAAGACAATCACTGTTGAAGAGGTCTTAAAGTATCAATGAAGAACATTAAAATATAGGCTATTTAGAGCATATTTTATAGTATGATATTTAGAGCATATTTTACTGGGTAGTTGTTGTTGTTGATATTTCAAGTGCTAAAACCTACTTTATCTCGAAGGAAAATTCTTAAATTATGCACACAAGCAGTCAACGTTTTTATGATCTTAACAATCAATATATAATCAAATTGCGGTAACAAAATGTTCCTCAAAAAGTAATAATAGTAAGAACAACATAAAGGCAAGAAAGCTAACAATTTTGGGAATTCTTTCCATCCTTTTTAAGAGCCTCAAAAGAATTAGTTGCTACAGTATCACCAGTGGGTTTTGACGTCAAAGAATCTGTTGAGACCGCAACAGCTGGACCTTTTTTCACCTGGCGAGGCTTTGCCTTGGGTTGAAACTTGCCGCCAGCCTTGACTGCATCAAATAACAACATAAACTAGAAAGAATGAGAATATATTATATCATGTTATGAATAATTTTACAACATTGGATGCTACATTGGATACTACATTGGATGCCCATGTTGTGAATAATTGAAAGATTAAATCTTCTATTTTATGTCAATCTTCTTTGCTTTTTATGCCTATAAAAGGCCATGTAATTGCAATGGAAAAATACACCAAAGTGAAAGAACAAAACTCTTCTCCCTTCTTTCTATCTCTTCTTATTTACATTTTACTGCATTGCTTTTATTTTACAACACGTTATCAGCACGAAGCTCTAATTTTATTCTTAACTCCTGTTAAGTTGAGCCATATTTGATTAAGTTTTCACTATGTCAAACTTATCAAAACTTGAATTTGTTGCACTTGACATCACCGGGAGGAACTATTTATCATGGGTTCTTGATGCTGAAATTCACCTTGACGCTAAAGGTCTTGGAAATACTATTATACAAGGAAATGAAGCATCAAATCGGGATAAAGCAAATGCCATGATTTTTCTTCGTCATCATCTACATGAAGGGTTAAAAACTGAATATTTAACTGTAAAAGATCCACTTGAATTATGGATTAGTTTAAAGGATCGATATGACCACCTAAAACTTACGGTATTACCAAAAGCTCGGTATGAGTGGATACATTTAAGGTTGCAAGACTTTAAAACCGTAAGTGAGTATAATTCTGCTATCTTTAAAGTAAGTTCTCTATTAAAATTATGTGGAGACACTATCACAGATGAGGACTTATTGGAAAAAACATTTTCTACTTTTCACGCTTCAAATGTGGTGCTACAACAACAATACCGTGAAAAAGGTTTTAAGAAATATTCCGAGTTAATCACATGCCTACTCGTGGCTTGAGCAGAATAATACTCTGTTAATGAAAAATCATGAAGCCCGTCCCACTGGGTCAGCTCCATTTTCGGAAGTGAATGATGTAGCAACATATGATAAGTTTGAAAGAAAACAAAATAATTACCGTGGTCGTGGACATGGTCGTAAACGTGGACGTGGCAGGGGCGAAACAATTATCGTCATTATGGTGGAAATAAATTGGAGAACAATAAGGGTTCTCAAATTAATCATTCAAAAGGTAAAGCTAGTATGTGTCACCGATGTGGTATGAGAGGTCATTGGGCACGCATTTGTCGTACGCCAGAGCATTTTGTTAAACTTTATCAAGCCTCTCTCAAGAAAAGGGAAAATAATGTGGAGGCACACTTGACCTTTCAAAATAATGATGATGAAGCAGGTCCCTCAAATAAATATGATTCTAAGGCACATATTGCATATAAAGATGATGATTTTGAAGGCCCAACAAATATTACTCATTTGGAAGTTGGAGACTTCTTTGAGGATATTGAATGAAGAACTAATATCTTACTGGGGAATGAAGCTATAAAAGTTGTTATTTTTATGTTTGCAACTAGTTTATTTTTCTTGAGTGTATTTTCCTAATGCATCATGTGTTGCTAGTTTTCTACATTCCTAATGTATTTCTTAATGTTTTTTTTTGCTTGACTTTCATATTTCTTATAATGTATTATTTGTCCTTTTTTTTATGAAGAATATGAACATTCCCGAGTCTTCACTCGGACTCAAGATTAATAAAGATGATATATGTCTTCTGGATAGTGCTACAACACACACTATTATAAAAGATAAGAGATATTTCTCTTATTTGGTAATGAAAGAAGCGGATGTTAATACAATATCCGGTAGTACAAGATTAATTGAAGGTTCTGGAAGAGCCAATTTATTACTACCATGAGGAACAAATTTGGCTATTGATGAAGCACTATATTGTAGTAAATCTCAAAGAAACTTATTAAGTTTCAAAGATATTCGCCAAAATGGCTATCATATTGAGACTACCAATAATGAAAAGATTGAATATCTTTATATTACTACAATAATGTCCGGTAAGAAATATGTGCTTGAAATGTTACTTGCTCTTTCCTCCGGCTTGTACTATACAAGTATTAGCAGGATTGAAACACATGCCGTAGTAAATGAGAAGTTTACTAATCAAGATAATTTTATTATTTGGCATGACCGATTGGGCCATCCTGGTTCTAATATGATGCGTAAAATAATTGAGAATTCACATGGACATGCAATGAAGAATTAGAAGATTCTTCAATTTAAGGAATTCTCTTGTGCTGCATATTCTCAAGAAAATTAATTATTAGACCATCAACTATTAAAGTTAGGATGGAATCCCCTGCATTT